>WTSP01025038.1:0-11902 GCA_025331215.1 Actenoides lindsayi | reverse complement strand
GGGGAGGAGATTGGGGAGGGGAATGGAGGGGGGGTTAATGGGGGTGGGTGTGTGTGTGACGTCAGAGCGGTGGCACGCAGGCGTGATGTCATGGCCCGTGAGGGGGTCAGGCCCCCAGGGCTGAGCCCGGTGAGGGCACAGTGGACGGAGCCTCCGTGGGATCAGGGAGGCGAATGCATGAGGTGGCCCGAGATGCGAGGTCAAAACATATCCCGTCTGAGCAGGAGGAGAAAGTTCTTTGGCATGAGGGTGTCAGAGCCTGGCCCGGGCTGCCCAGAGAGGCTGTGGAGTCTCCTTGTCTGGAGAGATCCCAAACCCACCTGGACACTGTGCTGCTGGGCCCCCTGCCCAGGCGACCCTGCTGGATGGAGCAGGGGGGTGGCACCAGCTCAGCTCCAGAGGGCCCTTCCACTCCTTACCATTCTGTGATTCTACGAACGTGGCACTGGCTGGGGCCAGGTTTGCAGAGAGAAATTCAGGATGTGCATCAGTGCAAACTTCTGAGGCAAGGGGGCCATTTCTGACTGCAAAGCGTCCTCTTCGTTAGGGTGGAAGGTAAGAATGTCACAAAGCCCATCTGGCTGTGAAAAGAGTAGGACTTATTCAAGATGCAGTGAACAAACCTCTTGGGGATTGGCTGCCCTGTTGCTCAGCTCCTTTAGGATGCATGCTGCTGTTGATGATCCCACTGGGTGAGAAGAAGGACCAGCAACCAGTGTATTTTGCCAGAGAAAACCTTTCGATTAAACAGGCGTTGAGGAGGGTGTGGCAAATTGGTGAGTTCTGTGGGATTTGTGTACAGGGGAATAGGACCATTCAGCGATCAGCATACAGAAGGGAAATTCTCCCACCTCCAAGAAGGAATTCACACAGAGGTTCAGGAGCAGGTTCATTTATCAGAGTTAAAATCCCAGAAAGGCTTTTGAGTATTCAAAAAAAAAGTAAAAATCAAGTGCAATTTCACGGAATCATAGAACTGTTCAGGTTGGAAAAGACCTTTCAGATCATCGACTCCCATAGTTAACCCAGCACAGCCAAGTCCACCACTAAACCATGTCCCTCAGCACCACATCTGCATGGCTTTTAAATCCCACGAGGGATGGGGATTCAACCACTTCCCTGGGCAGTCTGTTCCCTACCAGGAGGAACACAGAAGGGGGAAGTCCTCTAAGACCATGGCACCTATCTTCTGTGGTAATTAATGGCAGAACACTGATGGCAAGACTTCAGGAATAAATAATTAGATAAATAACTAGATATTTACCTTTCTACATGGAGAAAGACAAAAAAAACAAATGCCAGAAGATGTTTTGCCTCCCCTCTTCCAAATGTGAACAGGCTAAGACCTGTTTATGGGCAGAAACTGGGCAAGATGGAAAGCCTATAATCTTCAAAACACTGAAATCACAGCAAACTCTAGAGAAAACAGGTAAAGTGCTAGAAAGATATGTATAAATGTAAAATCCAGGTAAAGGAGCAGGGTGGTTTGCTTTCTGAAGTGCTTTCAAACACAGAAAGTAGTTCTACAAGTGTTTGAGGATAAACATGACTGAAGCACTAATCATTTTCAAACCAGAAGACTGATAAGCTCAACACCGCACAAAAAGGTCTCCATTGTATGAGGAACGATCCAGTGGGTCCAGCCAACAGGAAGGACCCATATTTAATAAATGTAATTACTGCACTTCGCTTCCTTATGCCTCGGTGTTCTGCTGATAATAAATGGCCTTGAAAATGAGCATTTTTATAGAGTGGTTAGTTTGCAGAACTCTGTGAGGTCCTCATCTGCTCCTCGCTGTGATCAGGTGGGTATTGCTTCTCGCTCACTGGAATTAACAAAGACCATGAAAGCAACCACAGCAAATCGACCAGAGAACATCCGGGTCCAGTTTGCTTGTCTCTGACAGCAGCTCGTTCCCTGCAATACTCTCACAGCCCTCTGTGACCTACAGCTGAAGGATTTACTGAACCAGACATGATATCTCCGTCATTTATGGTCATGAGGAGGCCTACCAGTATCTGAAGGGGGCCTACAAGAAGGCTGGGGAGGGACTTTTGACAAAGGCCTGTAGTGACAGGAGAAGGGGTAATGGCTTCAAAATGGAAGAGTGGAGATTGAGATTCAAAATTGGGAAGAAGTTCTTCACTCTGAGGGTGGTGAGGCACTGGCACAGGTTGCCCAGGAAAGTTGTGGATGCTCCATCACTGAATGTGTTCAAATCCAGGCTGGATGGGGCCTTGAGCAACTTGGTCTCGTGGGCCGTGACCCTGCCCAGGGCAGGAGGTTTGGAACTATATGATCTTTCAGGTCCTTTCCAACCCAAACCATTCTATGATTCCATGCTTCTTCACATTCCATATATTCACAGTCACTCGCCTGTAATGTTTTTCCCTTCCACAAACTCACCCATAAGCTTTTCGAACTCAGGTAAGCTTGTGGTGTCCACACTGAATAATGCACCTGCTTCGTATATCATTTTATGCCCTCTAATTATGTGTAGCTGAGCTGTTACATAACAGTCCCCAACCTGCCTGCCAAGGAGTGACATTCATAAGCAGGAGGGAAGGGAAAAAAAAAAAGTCTGTGGCAAGCTAATCTTATCTCAAAGCCTCTGTTCTTCATGAATGCTTGGGAAGTTAATGTTGTGCTGTGAATGATAGAAGGGTTTGGAATAAGGGGAGAAAAAAAAAAGTACTGACATTGTTTGCTAGAAGTACAGCTCAGCAGAAGAAAGGAGGAGCTGGGTCTGGAACTTTGGAAGCTCTTTGTACAGCTGCTGCTGAAAATGAGAAGCCTCGTGAGTATCGGCTCAGGGAAAGGAGGAGTCAATCCACTTCTGTCTGAAAGCAGGCACTGCTGACTGCATCCCCCATTGAAGACTTGTCATGGGCCATCAAACACAGTGTCCCATTTGCCAGCAGCTTGTCCTCTTTGTCCTTCAGGGGACATCCTGCTGATCCAACACAGTCACAAGATTCCCCTGAGAAGTTCCCCTTGCACAAGCTTCCTCTGCCAGCAGCACCTCATGCTGTCAGAAGTCACCTACTCCCACAGCCAGAAAGAGCAGAAGAACTTTAATCTAGGAGTGGGATTCCCATATCAAGCCCTGCTTTCTAAGTTGCAAAACCCTAGTGCACCAGGAAGCTGCTAAGAGTTTTAGAAAGTGTGACCCGGGATCAGATTTAAAGCCAAATACTTTGCACAAACTGCTCCAGGCTCTCTAATCCATCCTGGTTGCTCATTAAGAACTTCCTGCTACATACAGCTTTGCCAGTTGTCTAGGAAATTGGGAGTGTCTGGACTGCATGGAACCATGTCATCTTACTGGGTTTCTGCAGTTTTGGCCAAGTAAGGCCCCTCTCTAGAAGGATGTTTGGTCATTACTCCCCAAGAAACGTGCAACGTTGTCCTCGCTGCCTCCACAGTGTCACGGTGTTATCACATCTATTCGGGGAGTGTCCATGTGTCAGCCCCAGCAGATGGGATTGCCCTTCAGTGGGCTGGCTGCAAACAAGAACAGACAGTTCAGGACATTTGCTCTGAGTAAACCAGGCAGAGGTGGGCTGGGCAGAGGAAGTACAGCAGATGAGGACAACAAACAGCATGTGATGGGCTGCGAAACAGTAGAGACTCAACCCTGAGATGGGCAAGAGAATGCAGAGAAGCTGTGAAAAGAGTGAGTGAAGGAGAACATTGGAGAAAGCGGGGGGAACTAGGCTACAGGTTAGGAGCATCTCTGGGCGCCTGGAGCATCTCTGTGCCCTCTGTGCTGGCGCTGGGCTCCAGCCAGCCCAGGCTGCAAGCACACACTTATCTTCAAGCAGCAGCGGCATTACCGGCTTCAGCAAGATCGCTCACATATTGAGAGGAGGAAAACATCAAGCCAGGTGTCTGAGCTCCTCCTGCAGCTCTCCAGAAATGCCCTGTCCCAGCCCAAGATGCGATGAATCCCTCCTCTGACTCTTCCCTCAGGGCGGGTCGTGAACCTGAAGCCTCCAGATGAAGAGATGCAAAGGGGATGGTGCTCCTGCTGCTGTGGTTGTCTGCCATCACTTACTGGCACCAGTCAGAAGGGGATCAGGGAACTCCTGGAGAGAGTCCAGGGGAGGCTATGAAGACACTCAGGGGCTGGAGCATCAATGTACCCAGGAAAGGCTGAGAGCCCTGGGGCTGTTCAGCTGGAGAAGAGCAGCCTGAGAGGGGAGCTGAGCAGTGCTGAGCAAGAGCTAGAGTGTGGGAGTCAAGAGGATGGGGCCAGACTCTGGTCAGTGGTGCCCAGTGACAGGACAAGAAGCACTGGGCACCAACTGGAACCCAGGAGGTTCCATCTGAACAGGAGGAGAAACTTCATTGGTGTGAGGGTGTCAGAGCCTGTCCCAGGCTGCCCAGAGAGGTTGTGGAGTCTCCTTGTCTGGAGAGATTCCAAACCCAGCAGGACATTGCGATGCTGGGCCCCCTGCTCTGGGTGACCCTGCTGGAGCAGGGGGGTTGGATGAAATGGTCTCCAGAGGTGCCTTCCAACCCCCCCCATTGTGTGATTCTGGGCTGACTTGGCCAGGCTTTGGGGAGCTCTTGCCAGCACAGGATTCCTCAGAGGCTCTCCCCAGTCTCCCAGAGTGATTGTGAAGGAGACGAGGGGAAAGCCTGGGGACTCTGGCAACAGCACAGTGCCAACTCCTTCTGAGATGCAAAGCTTCAATTCATCACATCCAGATACCTGGAGGGTTTTCATGCATTGCAGAGGCAGTTTCCCACAAAGGAAGCTGTTTGAGCAGAGAAGGACATGAGTGGATTCAAGGGCTGCTCTTAAAAGAGGCAAAACACACAAGCTGCGCACAGGCTCTCACTGTTGCTCTCTGTGGGTCCCAGAGGGGAAAAGTGTGGGGGAGTGCCCTTAAGCTCACAGGAGACAACACCTGCATGCTATTGTAAGTTCTTTTCTAAGGGGAACACCCTGCTTTGTAATTGCCAGGTTGCTGTTGAGATGATTTTTGCAGTCACTGCCTGATTTTTTTTCCCCACTGGGCCATTTGCAGGTGGAAATCATCAGCTTAGCGCTGGCAGTCCAGGTTATTTACCCACCTCCAGAACAAGCCTTGAATGCTGATAGGATGAGCCCTGGCCTGGCTTCTTACAGAGAGGTTTCCCGGGAGTTTTGCTGGCTTGTTTTTACAAGCTCATGTGCCCACTAGCTCTTGCTCGCCTGTGCATGCTTGCTGCTTGCTTGCTTCCAGTGAGTATCTACGTGTGTCACTAGTGGGTGTTGTGATGATAATGGTGTAGGAATAGGAGCAAAGTTGTCTCTTCTAGGTAAGCCTTTTGCAGGAGGGGGAAAACCATCTTCTGCCCCCAGCCAGCACTGCTTGAAGGGGGAGAGAAGAGCAAATGTTGCTCCCTCAGAAATCCAGGAAGAGAGTAAAATGTGAGGGCTTGAGGGGTGTGCCAGCAGCAGACGAATGCACGATGAGGATGGGAGGGAGTGAGGAGCTTGTTCCAAAGCTGCTGGCCAGGTTGCCATGGATTTTGTGTTAATCAGCCCCTTCCTTGCTTGGAAGCAGGGGGAAAAGGGAGAGTTTTGAACATGGAGGCGCTGCCTTCATACCTGAGCTATCTCCTGTGACCATCTGTCCAGTGACGGTGCCAGAGTGAAGGGCCAAAATTCACTGCTGTGGGATATTTTGGGAAATAAGAAGGTGATGTCTCTGTGCCATGGCATGTTGCTGTGCTCCTGGCTGCAGCTCAGACCTGGCTGTGTTCTCCTGCAGTGCTGATTGCATGCTCTGGATCATGCCCTGTTTGCAGAGGGGGTGATGGGCAGGGGAGATTGGCAGGAGTAAACATCAGGGCTGGGATATTTTGTGTGCCCATGTGAGCTACAGGACATCTCCAGATCCCAGGCAAACCTCCAAAGCTCTCCCATTCCCCTGCAATGCAGGCATTAACATTCGTCCTGACATGAAAAAGATGCTCCTCAACTTTCTTGTGTCACCATATCCCAGGGTGTATGGTCATGAGCACATTCCTCACCTTGACGCATTCCAGATGCTGCTGTTTACCTGGATCAGGGAGGATGGGTCATGTCTTTGCTAAGCCACCCTTCCTCTGGGTGATTAGTGATTGCTTTTTATATTAAGACCTGTTTTTGAGAACTAGCCACCCTGGTAAAGTCAAAGGTGATGCTGGACATGTGATGCCATGAGCAAAGCTGCCTTCACCAGCCCAGCGAGGACTCTCTCAATGAAGTACAAGGAGTGGGAGCTGCCATCGAGCGTTCAGAAAGGAAAGCACATATCAAAGAGCCTGGGGTTTTGAGGCTTCCGTGTGCTGTTATAAAGGGATTATAATTTATTAACGCGCCTGCCAAAAATCCATTAATTGGCCTCAGATATGTAAAGAGATTTCTGGCTGGGGAATCAGGTCCCAGGAGTGTGATGTATCTGCTGGCCGTGAGCGTGCTCCACGATGCGAGCCCCAGCGCGCGTGTCCGTGTGTGTGGGCACACAACGAGTTCAAAACATCATCACAGAATGGTTTGGGTTGAAAGGGACCTTTAAAGGTCATCCAGTCCAATCCCTCTGCACTCAGCAGGGACATCTCCAGGCTGCCACTGGCTTCTGGGCTGCAAGCGCACTGTGTCAACTCACGTCCAGGTTTTTCACCTCCTCAAGGTCCCCAAGCCCTTCTCTGCAGGGCTCTCTTCATTCCCCCAGCCTGTGTTGACACCCGGGCTGCTCCAACTCGTGTGCAGGATCTTGCACTTGGCCTTGTTGAACCACATGAGGTTCACATGGCTCCACCTCTCTAAACATGTCCAGGTCCCTTTGGATGGATCCATCCCTCAGATGTGTCAACCACACCAATTAGCCTGGTGTCATCTGCAAACCTGCTGAGAATGTACTCAGTTTCACTGCCTATGTCACTGATGAAGATATTAAACAACACGGGTCCCAATATGTACTCCTGAGTGATACCATTTGTCACCAGTCATCTAGACATTGAGCTGTGGACTGCTACCCTCTGGATGTGACTATCCAACCAATTCCTCATCCACTAAACAGTCTACCAATCAAATTCATATCCCTCCCATTTAGAAAGAAGGATGTAGTGGGCCACCATGTCCAAGACCTCACAGAAGTCCATATAAATGACATCTGTAGCTCTTCCCTTGTCCACTGGTGTAGCCACTCCATCATAGAAGGCCTGGCCATGAACAAGACTTGCTTTTGGTGAAGTTATGGGGGCTGTCTCAAATCACCTCCATGAGCTTCTAGAAGGATCTGTTCCAAGGTCTTCCTGGGCATGAAGGGAGTTTGCACACATTAGTGTGCAGACGTGTGCACTTCTCTCATTGTGCGCTAGCTTGAGCACAGCACGCATGGGTGTGCAGGGCTGGTACTGTACACAGGGAGCTCTGCAATGCTCATTTTCATCTTCATTTTCAGGATGTTTCCTTGAAGAGCGATGAGGGGCAGAGCTGAGCTCCAGAGCTGAACATGCTGATGTTCTGGGGTGGCTTTGCAAACCAGCCCTGGGGACATGTCACCCTGTGGGCTATCAGACAGGCCAAGCACATCCATGATCTTCAGCCACCTTGTCCTTGCCTGCATGGTGCTCCTGTGACCACAGCAAATGCACAGGGACAGGGAACAACCCCTCTGCTCCAAGCAGCCCTTGCTAGTGCAGGCAGGAGGGTGGAGAAGGGTTGTGCTGGCTGTCCCTGGGGACAGCTACCAAAGTAACACCTCCCCAAACAAGAGCCATTGTCAGAGGATGATCCTGGTGGCAAATTTCCTTCCCAAAATCCTCCTCTCCTCCTCTACACCAGCCTCCCAAGATCACTCTTTGCATTGCTCCAGCCTTGCTCCCCTCCCCAGCATCCCCTCCAACACCCTTTTGTCTCTAAAATACCCTCAGCTGCAGGACTGAGATAAGGACACAGAGCTTGAAAGAGATGCAGATGTTCTTCATTCAGTCTTTCCTTCCATCTGGCTGCCAGAAACTCCCACTCCAGCCCCTACGATCGATAGACAGAGGATAGTGCTGGTGCCACAGAAAGCTCTGTTTGAGCAAGGAGCTTCTCGCTGGCTCACGTTTCAGTTTCTCCTTCCTCCGCATCCTAAACAGTCTAATATTTGCCTTTCTTTGTAGCATCTCTTTGTAGAAATAAAGAGGGGGATGGAAATGGTCTCAGTTCACCCAGCCCATCTGTCGTCAGCATCAGTGTAGATCTCATTAAAGAGAGGACATAAATAAAGGGGAAATAAATAAAAGCTGTGCTGGTCCTGCTTTACTGTTTAGTCATGTTCTCAGGTATTTCCCTGCTCAGCTGTTAGTGCTCATCCTGCACTGGTTGTGTCCAAGGGGATCCCTCCTCTTGACCACAATGGGGTTTGGAGCACTAGAGAGAGGCAACCTTCGAGTCTCCAAGAGGTAGGAGCTGATCTTAGCACTGCTCCTTAAGGAGGATGAGGGATGGAGCCCCAGCTGCCCTTTTTGGTGGTATATCCCTTTCTGGATGGAGCCGGTTCACCACGTGCACCTGCCTTAGGAAACCTGCCAGGCTGGGGCTGTACCCACACACCCACCACTTCCAGAGCTCTTCTGGGCACCAGCTTCTCTTGTTTGTTTTTTTTCCCCTGTGTTTTTCATAGTGACTCTTGAGATACTACTCAACTCCCCTGCTGCAAAATCCAGAGCTGTTAAGCATGCGGACTGGGCTTAAAACCTACAAACCTGATCTTAGAGGACCTCTGAACTTTTTAAAACCACACCAAAAGCTCCCAACGCAGTCACTTCTTGCAGGCAGCTCTTCATACTCTGAGGTTGTGGTGTTCAGGTCCAAAGCCCATAAACCAGAGGTGTAGCTGGTTTGGATCTACAAGATCCTCTACACAGAATCACTATGGTTGGAAAAGACCTTAAAGATCATCAATCCCAACCATTAAAGCCATGGTTCTTCATCCAGGTCCTGAAGGGTCGTTCCAAGAGCCTTTACTGGTCCATGAGTCTGGGAAATGGCAGTGGCTCTCCACAACATGGCAAGGGCCAAGTGGGCACAGGATTTCAGTAGGAAAGGATGAAGGCACCCTGCCCTCCTCAAGATCTCATTTTGAGGATGTATCTTCATCCTGGGCCCAGCTTTTAAGCTTCTGCCATCAGTGTAAGGTTTTCCTGAATGAGATTGTGCTCAGTTGCTACAGATGGACCAACCTTCCATAAATTTCTCTTATCCTCTTCCTGAATCTCCATATCCCCTGGGCTCTGCAGAGGAGAATGCAGTACCCCAGGAGTCAGGAGGTTTCTGAGGTCTCCCAAAGGCTTATGCTCGAGTCTAAACTGAGAGATGTCTCTGTTGCACAGGCTTAGGCCACTGCTCAGCCACCATGGCCAAGAGCAGCCATTCCCCACTGCACCATCATGGTTTCAGCCCTGGGATAAGATTCATCACACTCTCGGTCCGTCCCAAAAGATGCCTGAGCTGGGGTGATGAGATGTAGGGAGAACTACAGTCACGCTGGCTATTGAAACTGCAACATCATTTCCAAAGCAAGCAGCTTCCTGCTGAAGCCAAAACCAACCCAACCATCCCCTCCTCCCCCTCCAGCCTCCTTTCACCCCAGCAAGACAACCTCTACCAGGCATTGTGCTCTGGGAAGCAAAGAGGCAGGAAAAGGGTTGCAACTCGAGACAAAAACTGCGTTAATTCAGCGTGGAACGCTTTTTTTTGTCTCCCTGTTCCTCACTTGTCAAGAGAAGAGCGTGTTCCTTCCCCTCACTATTTGTATTCTGAGCTCATTTGCTGCAGTGGGAGCTGCAGGGCTGGGAAGCACATCTGCATCGTGATGTAGGCAGGAACTCGGGGCTCCAAATCAATTACTGACCTTCTGCTGCTCCAGAAATTGCTCAGGATGGATTTGCATGTTGTCTGTAAGGGGACAGAGCAGCTCAGCCTCGTTTTCTTTCTCTCTGCTTCTCCGGCTTCCTCGGAGGCAGAGCTGTGATTTATTTGGTGGATCTGATTAATTATGCCTCGTAAAATTTCCCTGTTTGTGTTGATCTTCCTTCTCTGGTTATCAGTTCTGATTGTTGATGCACAAGCTGGTTCTGGAGTGGTTTGGTTTTTTTTTTTTCCTACAGTACCTATGAATGATGCTGATTGTGTATCCCTCTGTTTATCATCCACCCTCTCTTCCCTCCACACAGCTTTGCAACCTCCTGATCCCTGCCAGGTTTGACAGAGCAGTGAACCCCAGAGATGATACTTTACCACAAATGTTTCTCACATGCTTTTCCATCAGTGTATTTATCCAGCAGAGAACATGCTTGAGACTAACTACATCCATATCTGTGAACTAACCAGTGCCTGGATTTGTCTTCTGTCTGGAGGCACCCTGGGCATATCAAGTGGCCACAAAGGAGGTGGGTATGAGAACCAGAGACTCACCTTTCACCAAGTCCTAGGGAGCAAGTGATGAAACCAACAGGAAATCAATTTAAAACAAGGAACACAAAGAAGTTATCATCACGGTGGGCATCAGAAAATATCAGGATGCTGGGAAAAGAGAAGTAGTTGTGGGCAGCCGGGCCATAAACAGATGTTAAAGATTAGGCTGGGATGTCCTCCCTAGTGTCCCTAACCCCAGGGCTAAGGACACTGAGTAAGCACTTGAGGACTGGCCCACAGAGAGGTGCTGAGTTCACGAGCTGCCCTTACAGAGCATCTCTTTCGTCAGCATGGCCTCAAGGGACCATGCTGTGACCCCTGGAGATACTTGCTATGGCCACTGCTGCTTGTACCACCCAGAACCTCTGGGGATTGATGCCTCTCTGCCCAAAGAGCTGTGCAAACACATCCCAAAGGAGCCCATGGTCTGTCTGGGATGTAGGGCAGCAGAGGGGGGAAGGCAGACACATGTCACAGCTCCCAGAAGTCCTGCAAGACCTTGGAAAACAGAGGAAACCGGGCTCTCAGGACTGGGGGGGGAGAGATAATTATCCCGCAGGAGCAGCTCTCCATCTCCATCTGCGTCACACGCAGAGCAGAGCTGGGAGCACCCGAGAGCTGAGCATCGGTGTTTGCTGAGCCGTGAACACGGAGAGGCTGGTAGTCATTTGTCTCGGTAAACTGGTTATTAATTCTTGCAGCCAGGAGGGGATGCGTTTGCATTTCCTTGGCAGTATCGTGTGTTGGCAGGAAAGGAAAAGGCAGAGATGTTGTGTTTTCCCGCATTTGGATAGCATGTGGACACCCAGCCCGAGCCAGGATCTTCTCAACCATCCACCAAGACACCAAGGAAGCAGCTGGGGTGTGCACGGTGACGGCCAACGCTCAGATCCACCTAAGTCAGAAGCATGAATTTTAACCTTTTCACGGGAAAAAAACAACCCCAAAAAACCAAACCAACAACCAACCAGCAAGGAAATCCAAGGCAGGGTTCATTTAGAAATCCCTACGCATACAAACAAACATGCCCACGTGCACGGCATCAAATAAATAAGCAAACATGGGAAGGGTGCTTTAGTTCTCATCTTGCTGCTTGGTGTCACGGTTTAGGGTTGCTTGAGACCTCATCTGGAATATTGTGTCCAGTTCTGGGCCCATCAGTTCAAAAAGGACAAGGAACTGCTTGAAAGAGTCCAGCGCAGAGACACAGAGATGATGGAGTGGAACATCTCCCTGCTGAGGAAAGGCTCTGGGAGCTAGGTCTCTTTAGCTTGGAGAAGCAGAGACGGAGGAGTGACCTCTTTGATGTTTATAAATACATAAACATCAGGAGGATGGAGCCAGGCTCTTCTCTGTTATGTCCAATGATAGGACAAGGGGCAATGAGTGCAAGCTGGAGCATAAGAGGTTCCACAGAAATATAAGGAAAAGCTTTTTCACTGGGAGGGTCACAGAAC
>WTSP01025037.1:39168-54849 GCA_025331215.1 Actenoides lindsayi | reverse complement strand
CTTGGGGCTTGAAGCGGCCTAGGCCTTGGTGCCGCAGACCCGCCCTAGGCCTTGGTGCCGCAGACCCGCCCTAGGCCGGCCGTGGCTGCCGAGCTGCCGCTGCTCTGGGCTGGCTCTGGCACTGGCACTGCCCTGCTGCTCGGGCACCTGGCTGGCGATGGCGGGACGGGCCCTGGTGCTCGGCCCGCCGGCAGCAGAGCCCTCTCACTGCCTTCTCCGGGAGGGAGCTGCAGTCCCCGCTGCACCCCGACTGCCCCGGCTGGCAGAGGGAGCACCCGGCCCTTCTCTGAACGGCTGGGGCCTGAGGCCGAGCTCCCATTGTAGCCGTTGCTGGACTGACTGGCTGCCAGGTGACCCTGCCGTGAGGACGCGCTGCTGGAGCTCAGCACACGAGGAGGTGACCGTGAACTGTCCCCCGCCACGGCCCAGTGCCCCGCGGTTCGGCTCCCGTCTCCCCAAGGTAGGACGTTGCGTGGCTCGGTGCCCCTGTGGCTCGCGGCCGACGGTGTGGTCAAGGTGTGAGTTTAGCAGCCCGTGCATGATGGTCTGGTGGCTCGGAGCTGAAGGCAGCAAAGTTTGTGCTCAGAGTAAGGCAAAGCGGCTTTGCTGGGGATGAGTTGAACTCCTAGTTGGCTAGAGACTTTGAATTCACGGCTGCACGTCTTTGGAATGCTGCACCCCAGCGAGGAGGTACACGGCTTGGTTTGCGTCGTGGTATGTGCTGGCAGGACTGGAGCAAAGTGGTGCCTTGATGGGATGTCCCTGAGCAGCTAAGCAAACTGCTGTCTGATGGAACACTTGCTGGTAGATAATGCTGGGGTAACAAGCGATTAAGTTCACGGAAGGAGGTATGGATTTATGGCTTGAGTTTGTGTGGCTTTAGCACTGCCCGTGCTATCAGGAGAGAAAGAGACACTAAGAGCCAACAGTGCTCGTAAGCATGTATTTGAAGGTATTTAATATTGTGACAAGCAGACTAAGGGCATCCCTTTTTCTGTCCTGGCTGTGGGGATGCTGAGGGGTCAGCAACCATGCCTAAGGATGCAATTACATGCAGTAAGTTAAGAGCTGGGTGCTCTGAGGCTCTGGTATTTAGAGAAGCTGCAGCTTTTCAGTATGTGCTGCACTCGTGTCGGGTGCAGTTGTTGCAGTGCTGGTGGCCGATTCCCGTGGGCAGCCACGTCCCAGGTACGAGCGCTTCCTCGCTGTGTGCTGCCTGCCCAGACCCACAGCAGTGGGGTTCGGTGCTGGCAGGTCCCCCACAAATGTGTGATTTATGGAAGTCTCCTTAGAAATCAAGAACATCTGTTCTTCTGTTTCTTCCATCAAACGGGATAATCTATAGACTGTATTTCCCAGCTCTCTTAATTTCTTTAAATTGCTCTGTAAGTTGCTGAAGTCATCAGCAGAAACGCTGGAGTCAGCTAGATTTTTACATGATATAAGACCTCTTTCCTTCAGAAAGAACCTTTAAAAATTTAATTCTTCTTTTTCCTACTTCTCCTTCCTTTTCTTTTAATGATGGGGTTGTTGAAACCTCTCGTTAAAAGTCCCATAAACTAAAGCAAAGAAATAAAAAAGCTCAGAGCTGAGTGTTGCAAAGGTTTTCTGGAAAACATTAGGCATCTTGCTGCTGATCTATTGCCGTTTGCGGGGGAGAAGAGATGAATGAGGAGGAATGGGTTGCTTGGGGGGTGGCTCCTGTGGTTTACGCTCAATGCCTCGTAACTCGCATTGCAGCATGGTACCTACTCCTCAGAAACCAGATCCCCGGTGGTGTTGTGGTGGAATATAAAAATCTCAATAACCTAAGCACTATGAAGCCAACGTGTTCTAGGCTGTGTCAGGCTGAAATAAACCTTCGAGGGGAGGGAGGGTGGTGAGTACTCTTGAGTATGTGTAGACCAGAGGTCAGTGATGCAGGACTAAATCCTGACCTTGACATTCCTGGGAAAGGAGGCAAGACTTGCATCTTCCACAGTTTACTGGCTTGTTTCAGGTGAGTTGGTTTTGTTGTGATAAGTTGGAGACATCAAAGGCAAAACTTACCAGCTAAGAGCTAGTTGTGGATGGGGAAATCAACATAACTTGTAATGTGCTTAAGCTGTGTGTGTGTTTTTATTTCTGTGTACCCAGACACACATTAAGGAGATTGAACATAATAAGTTAATTGTTTACCTAATCCTTAATGAAGATTGCTATTTCCTTTTCAGAATTGCTGCTTGAAGTAAGATGCCTTAAAGCTCTTTCTGAATTGTTGGTGTTGGGAGTAGGTGGTGTTCAGAGGTAGTTTCTATCTCGCTGTGGTGTGGCTCCTGTCACTGCTGTGTTCTTCAAAGACAGCTTCCCCAAAGCAAAATACAAACAGAATTAAAACATAAGTCACATCCAACTGCAGTGTCCTACATCAGTGAGCTAAGATGATCACCTGGACACCTTGCCCAAACCATGCAGTACTTAAGCTCTTGGGCACGTTCCTGTACTAAATACCTACTGTTTTTTACTATTGTAATGAGCTGTTGTGGAATTTTGGTGGCTCTTTTCATATCCCTCATCTCTATAAAGCATTTGCAGTTGTTCTGAAGGCCTTGTTCTGCTGTTGGTTCTCTTCTCTGTGGCAAGGCTGCGGTGTAGCTTTGGTGGCTACCTTGAGCCTCCTGTCATTTATAATTATGACAGCTTTTGTTCAAGTGATTTCATGTTAGTCCATCCATCCTTGCCCTCCAGTTGTAATTGCACCTTTCGATGCTATTGAATTGCAAAGATCTGGGGTAAATGCCTTCACCGCCTTTGATGACAAAATGCGATATATCATTCGGTTCATTTGGGGCAGTGACTCCTCTGGCTTGCTCCAAGCATTAAATCAGCAGTTTTGATTGGGAGTGACAGAGCCATGAAATTGTCTAGTTTACCAGATTAACTAGAGCCCTCAAAGCTAGCAGCTGATACATAAACAAAACCAGGATCCCTGTCCATCTATTCATGACAAAGTGGTGCAGATGACTGAGCAAAGAGTGTCGACTCGAACAAACCAGTGTCAAAAATAAAAGTACAGATTTGCTTCTAACAGACTTACTGTGCCCTAAAGTTTCATTTGTCTCATTTCACTTATCACAGATGTTACTGCAGTAACTCATTTATTGCAGCAAATCAAATAAACAAATGAAAAATTAAAGCTATTGTTATCCAGCTATTCCATCGGGGAGTTTTTGCAGTTCTTTGCATATTTATAACGCTTCTTTGGGCTGCGAGTCCAATTAGAGCAGATGGTGGGTGGGTTACACTGACTTACCTACTCCAGCAAACTGGGCAAGCGTCCATAGCTTCAGCAAATGAAATCCCACACAGCAGCTTCTGGGGAAAAAAAATACATTGTAGTCATTGAAAGCAATTTTCAATTGCTTATCGTGTTTTTTTTCTTGTGGTCTTTTCTCCTGTGCTGTTCATTATCCCTTCTGGAATTTAAATGGCACATTTTATGTATGAGAGTTAACTCCATTTGCTAGATAGAATTGATGCATTCCCATCCCCTATATGCATGAATATAGAGATGTAGACATAGATATGAATACAAGTCACTCTTGAAATATTCTGAATGCTAGAATATTTCTTTTCCTTCTTTATTTAATTTTGCTGTTTAGAGTGAAAGAACACATTTAAATAACAAAAGGAACCACAATGTATGTTCTGCTCTATTCATGGAGTTTTTCTAATTTCAGCTCTTTCTGCAGAACTGCTATAAATACTTTTACATGAGAATGCCTAAGAAATAGGTCATGGCAAAAAATGTTAATATGTACATTTGATAGAAGTCCTTCCAAAGTTCTGATTTCTTTCAGATTGTTGCATAAAGCAAATAATACGAAGATTAGGCTGGAATTTTCAAGAATACCTATTTCAGTGGGAACCAGATGAAAATTCCTCTGCCCCTTTTCACCCCCAGACATGTTCTGAGTGGAGTCCAGCTCTCTTGAAAGGTAAAAAGATTCTTCAGGCTTGAGCCCTGTGAGGGCAGGAGCATCAGTAAAATGCCTGTTTTTGGAGGACACTTTGTTTTTTGAAGCTACCATAATTTTGTAGGTGCTGCTCTTCCAAGAAGAGCCAGTTACTTGGGCTTCTCCTCGGCAGGGCCCCGAGGCCAGCTGGAGTTGGTGTGTAGTCAGGACAGAGTCCTGTTCGTTTACAGAAAATCCCCAAATCTGCTTGTGTCTTGCCTTAATACTTTGTTCTGGAAACAACAGACTTTTGTAAGGGGTGGGGGGGAAACATTTAAGTTCCCCCTACTAAATGTGTAACAGAATAAAATTCTAAACTGGCTTTGGCATCAGACTAAGGAGAATTTTTGGCCGTGACTTTGTGTAGAGGTTTTTGGGATGCTGTGAGCAGCCATGCTGGAACTCCAGAGGTGGGTAGTGCACTGATGTGGATCAAAGCACAATTTTTGGGCTGCATTTTGGCACAATAATTTGAATTTTGCAAAGCTTTTCAAGCTCTTCTCCCAGGGTCTGGGAGCTGGATCTTTTGAGAAACACGATGCACAGTGCAACTCAACCTGGATTTTCTCCCAAAGTGATTTGGAGGAACTTTGGATAATCATCAGAATGTGTAGGCACCTAAACTGAACAGAGCCTTAAACGATGAAAAGATGCTTAGAAAAGCTATTTTGGGGGGTGGGGGGAAGAGTAGTCTTAGAAGTCATAATAAAGTACACATATTGATGTGTTTTAATTCTTTGTAAACTTCCAAGCATTTCTGATGGTAAGGGAATGTGTGTATGTGGTTGAACCCAAGCAGAAAATATGGGCTGTGAAAACTTACATATGTGTTTTCAGATGATACGTTATACAAAGGATGGAATGACACTTCAGCTTCTCATTTTATTTACATTAATATAAATGAGCTGGTTTAATCTAAGATGGTTAATAAAACAAATATGCCTTGAGGTCTTCCAAAAGGATAATAAGGCTGTCGTGCATTAGGGCACTTCTATTTAATAGACCTAGAAGCATTGAATAAGGGAGAAAAGGGAAGACATAATGCAAACAGAATACACTTAAAATTTATTGGAACTGTTTGGAATGTGTAGGAAAAACCTTGCTGTAATAGAAGGATTTGGAAATTAAAATACAGTTCCAGCACGAGTAGCAGTAAGCCAAGAGTAAGCAATGCTTTGTCTGTAAGGTTGGTCCCCTGGGATGCTGGTGACCTCCTCGCAGGGATCAGAGATGAGGCACCTGCTGCTGCAGGATTCCCAGCCTGACCATTGGGCATCTTCTTGAAGCAGGGCCCGGTAACTGGAGCCTGCTGTGCCTTTAGCAGGAGCTCTTCCTGGTTTGCACAAAGATGCATCTTTGGTACATACTCGTGGTCGAGCCAGTTGTACAGTGAAGTGTTTTGGCAACAGAGTGGGTAAAATCATTTGGTGTTTAATTACCACTCTGCCTGTTAATTCTTAATATACTCATAGCAATAAATGCAAGATGATCTATTCCTGCCAGGCTTCCAATGTTTATCATTAATAGAGAATGAACTGACATAAAAGCTTAAGTATCTCTTTCCCCTCCTGTAGTGAGTAAAAACTTGATTTCCTTAACTAATAGATTGCTGTCACTGTAACAGGAATGAAGTTTCCAGTCTGTAGTTAAAGAAGAAAAAAAAAAAAATCACTTGCTTCATTTACTTCATATAGCTAAAGCTGAACAGCAAGTGCTTTGTGTAAAGCAGTACTGCATTTTGGAGGCAGAGATGCAATTAGCATTCTAAAGGTAGCTGTTTAAGCACAATCAATATACTGCAGGTGTTCAACAGATTCAGTGGATGGAGTGTTCCTTGGCTGAAGGTGAAGTTGGCTGCCTTCAAAGAGAAGAAGTAAATGGGTTTTAAAGAGAAAATTAAAACCAAACTTTCTCTGTAGACTTTAAAGATGGTCATGTCAGATACTGGAGTCTGATCCAGAGCGTACTGCAGTCCAGGGAATCCTTCTAGTGATTTAGCTGGATAGTGAATAGAGCCACAGAGCAGAATTTAGCACAACAGCAGAGAAACCCTAAATATCTGGGCTCACTGGGTACTTCACTGAGGACAAAGCTCTTAGCAGACTAGCAGAGCTGGCAGCGGTAGCTGGGCTGCTGCACCCGGCAGGGGAAGGAAAAGAGGCATTTGAAAGGATGGATGTGTTCTTCCCAACCTGGTAGTCTCTGTGGACCTGGAGAACAGAGAGCAATCTCATTGTAAAATATTCATAGACAGCTGCTCTATAGCATTTATCCCAGTGTTACTTAAATCTTGAGCTAGTCTATAATTAAAGCATTTATGTTTCAGATGCTTAACAGGGTGTTTTAAATGTTTAGGTCTTGTAAATGATGTTTATTTATGGCTAGCTAATTAAGCCAGCAGAGTTCAGCTTGGTCTCAAACCTAGTCCAGAAGATGAGCTGTGACATTCCCTGTTACTTTGAAAGCAGCTGATGCAAAAAGGAGCCCCACTCACTTCTTCCCTGGGCACGGAACTGCCATGTGTTGGATGTTGGGTCCCAGCCCTCCCGGGTGGGAAGGGGGCTGTGCAGCAATCAAAGGGCGGGTAAGCGAAGCTGCCTGGCCTCGTGGCGTGGTTACTGCCCTGGGCTGTGTCACCTTTGGTGTCACCCGCTCCTCCAGCCCCTGTACTGACTTGCTTGGTGCTAAAAGCTAATCTTGGCCACGTCCCTGAGCAAAGGGTGTTTTGGTAGCAGCTCTGCTGCTGTGTCCGGGGCTCGGTTCTGCCCCCTTCCTGGGAGGGGAGAGCGCAAGGGTCAGGTGGCTGCTGGCTGCCCACCAGCCAGCTGAGGTTTCGGACAGCCCTGGGGTGCCAGGGGGCAGCTGCCCCTTGCTTGGCGTTGGGCTCGTCTCGCACCGGGGGACGTTGCGAGGCTGCAAGACTGGGTGGGATTTGGGTTCCTGCTCTTCAGCCTCTGAAATGAAAGCAGAAGCTTGGAGCAACCCTCCCAACAGGCAGTCTGGTTTGTAGCCAGCCCTGCCCAGTGCTGCGAGGAGCCAAACCTGTGCCCAGTTTCAGGAGGACAGGGGAGAGCACACGGCCTGGCAGGCTGGGGAGGAGCCCTGGTGCCAACACTGAACTGGACATCGGTGAATGGGAGCACGGTCTCCAAACGCAGCTGAAGTGTTCCTCTGGTAAAAAGTTAATTATCTGTCCTCTTATTGTGGGTGGGAACTCCCAAGGCTTTCAGGGCAGGAATTATCTATTTCTGCCACTTGTAAAACGCTAAGCACAATGGTGAGCTGACTTCTCTTGCAGTCTCTCGGTACTATTGTGATGCAAATACCAGTAACACAAAGGAAGATCCAGGTATAGAGCTGTAGCAAGCTTAGATGCGTTTTGTTTCCACAAGATAATCTTGCAAGGCTGTGATACACTTTCACCATTTCTCAGTTTCAGGTTGGTAGTTGCAGAGGTGAAATATATTGTATGTGTATGATGGAGGGTTTGCGTTATTGATAAGGGGAATAATTTGGTCTGCAGTTTGGAGATTTCATGGCTAATTCAGGAAAAAATCATGTGCTGGGATTAGCAAGAGTTAAATGTGCTCAGTGCTACAGGGTTTTCGATCAATACTTTAAGTTCCTTTTTCTCCTCCTGCTTTATTGGCTTTTATTAATTAAAAATAACATGTGCTCAGAGCAGAGCTCTGCCCTTTGGAATGAATCTGGGCAGCTCCTTACTGGTGCAAAGTCCCCGTTTTTTCCAGCGCTGCCTTTCAGTGCGTCCATTGCCTTAAACTCACCGAAGATTTGAGGCCTCTGCTGCCCAGGAAGAACTCGATGCTGCAGATGATGCTCCTTGGTGGCCAGCTATGGCATCTTGGGGGGCTTCTTTTACAGAGCTGTTAGTCTCTGCTCGGCTGTCTCTTGAGGGAGTGCCTTGCTGTGATTGCACTGGTGGTGGAGCTGGGGCATTGCAGCTGGGTTCTGGCTTCATCTCTCGAAGGGAAGCATGGAGGGTTCATTGTGCCGGTGGTGGTTGGCCAGTCTCTCGGCGGTGTGCAGAAGGATATTAGAAATAGCGTGGGTAACCTCCCCTTGGCTTACTATCTATGGCTTTTACTAGATGTTTTACTATTCAGTGTGAAAGCTTCTGCTCAATGAGGTTTGGTGATGGACTGGTCCTATAAAAATTTGCTGCTGGTGATCAAAGTGTAATTCAGCAAACGTTCCCCCTGTGAGGCTGTGGTGCCCCCTGTACACTTTACAGGGGCCAGATGGTTGGTACGCTTGCCAAATGTCACATAAATTCATGTTATCTCTGCTGCTAACTGGTACATTTTAGTTAATGTAAATCAAAATACAACCCCAAATTACTTAAAAAAAAAAATTCTCACACTTTAATGTAACTGTTCCCAGTCCAGCTGAAGTAGGGTTTGATTTTGTTCATTTCGGGAACCATCTGTGCTCCTAAAGCAAAGCAATCCAAGTAGCTCCGGAAAGCGGTACGAACAAACAAACTGGGAGAAATTAGCCTCACAACATGGCAATTGGTAGAATCCGCTCTTCAGTTCTGCCTTGGACAGCGGTGCCGTGCTGGGCAGTGCCGGGCCACCACCCAGACCCCCGTTGCCCTCGGTCATGCCGATAGAAGAGGCTGCGGGAAGGGTGCCCGGGAGCTTTCGGCGGGCTGGGGAGCAGGGTCTGGTGTCGGGCAGGGTTGCGGGCATGGGCCCAGAAATGCCGTCGGGGTTGGGAACCGGGCACCTATTCAGGGCGCTGGGCAGCAGAGGGAGGTCTGGGAGCGGTGCGGTTCAGATCCCAGGTGTGATTCAGCCCCTGCGATTCCTTGAAGCAGCGCGTCGAAATCGGAACAATTTCACCTGGATCTATGCAAATTTATGGCATAATACGACATGGAAATATATGTAAATGTTGTCAATTATTGTAAAGCAAAGGAGCACATAGATGGAATATTCCATAAAATGTTTTATACAGCGTTTTTTTAATTCCTGAAAAAGAAAACCTGAGAAATATTGAATGAATTGGAATTGAGTTTGGATGTTCCAAGCCCATTACATCAGGACATTTTCTTTAAACTGCTTATTAATCTAACCTTGCCGTACAGATTTTCGAGAGCATACTTTCCTGCGCTGTAACATTATACCTTTACAAATGAGGGAAATGTCAACTCCCGATTTACTGACAAAGCAGACAACTGACATAATTTATCTCACTTGAGATCAGTTCATCAAACTTGGGAACATCTTGGCTGCTGTAAAACCCAGGCATTTGATACCATCGTGTCTGCTTAAAATGCAAAGGGTAACCTACATTTTTAAAATGCTGTAAAAAGAACAAGAAGTGATGCCAGGATGAAAATTTATGAGGCATGGAGCCGGGATCTGAATTTAGCATTTGCTGCGTAGCGAGTGGAGTGTTGTTACTATCTTGTTTGCACAGTTGAAAACCGGTGTTAATAGAAAGATAGCGCAGGAGGACTGAGCTGTTAGCATGCAAGTCCAGTGCCTGCTCTGACCTGATGCTCAACAGGAATTTTTAACCTTCATCCTTGATTTAATATTACGTTGTTTGATACCGGTGGCTCCTTGCTAGTGAAGCTGTGATTAGAGCGGCAGTTTGAGTGCTTGTTGCATTCCGATGCGGAATTAAACTTGTGAAAACACAGATGAAAGTGTAAGAATATTGTTTAATAGCAACTACTCTGATAACATTAAACCAGAATTAGCTTTTTCACCACCTATCAAAGGATGTTGTATTTAACGTACCAGGACTGTGAGGTTTTCTGGGAGGTGTCAGGTTTATTCTGTGCGCTCAGTGCTCGGCACAGCGTGTAGCGTGTGGCTGAGAGTCCTGACAGGCGAGAGCGTCTGCGGTTCTCATCCCCGCGCTGGCAGTGCCACAGGTAAGAAATTGCCTAGAATATTAAAATACAGAAGTTTACACTAAAAGGCGATAGCCTTTTCCTGTTGTCTCTGGGTACCTCGGTAATGGCCGCCTTGATCTGATTGTCTTCACCAATTTGTAGAGGTGTTGTACAGGCTGAGAGAACAGGAACTGCCACGTGAGATGAGTGTTCTTGTTCCACAGAACAACTTTGGTGAACACTTGGCTCTTAAATATTCATGGCGGAGCTATCGACTGATGTGTTGGGAGTCATGTTGACACAAAACCTGATCCAAGGGTAAACCGAGTCTCAGTCGTGACGTGTAGCTCGGGAACCTTCCTCAGGATTTTGAACCCCAGACGCGTTAGATGCTTCCGATCTCTTTTGCAGCCGGTGCCGAACCTGAAAATAGCAGGGGATGGGAGTATCTGGAGGCTTCTCAGCTCTGCCGGGTGATGTGTGCAGCGGTGACACGAAGCACTTCTCAGGAAGGCTCTGCAGGTTATGAGGAAAAGCGTCACTTAGGTTAACATTTATCTCAGCTGCCATCCTTGTTTGTAACACTAAATCTTTCTCGTGGAAGTGGAGAAATCTTTGCTTCAGAGTGAAAAATTCATGCTCCAGTTAAACCTCAATTATATTTCCAAACAATATTTATCAGATTTTCTAATGTGTGCTTAGTGCAGTTCCATTTTGTGCTATCAGTCAAAGTGGCAGAGCTGGGGAAGTGGGGCTGAACGGTGTTTGTCAGGAGGGAAATGGAGCGTGCGGTACGAGGCAGCGCTGCCGGGGCAGGGCAGGGTGAGAGGGGGCTGGCTTGGGTCCTTTTGTAATGAAATATCGGTGGATTAAAACCAAAAATCACTGCATGGTTTCTCCCTGCACAACAAGGGATAGGAATTCTTACAGGCTGTATTTTAGGGGCCTGAAATGGGAAGATGTAGTTTCATTCTGTAATTCTGGGTAGAGGAAAGAGTGCCTTTAATTTCACGAGTCTCTGAATTTATTTAATCTAATCTTTTTTCTACAGCTATTTACCACATTAATTTAGTAAAAAACCTGACAAGTTGCATATGCAGAATTGAAGTTATGTCCTTAGGTACACATTAAGCAAAGATTTAAGGTCTGAAATATAATATTAATGCCATTCATGCTTACAGTTGCATTGCAGAATTGTTGATTATCTAGAAATCCACGTTTCTTGTTCATATAAATTTGATCCTGTATAATACTACCTGCGTATAAAGCCAACGCTCTACGATTAGAAAAGTGAAATTCTCTAGCTGAATGTGAATGAAGTGTGTGCTTATGGGTGCACCATGGAAGTGTCAAACAGGCTCTTCAGAGTGTTCCAGGGAGACTCGTAGGCTGAGCCCAGCTGTGGCAGCCCGGAGAAGTGCTTTGCTCGCTCTCAGTTGGTAGTTTCAGCTGAGTCCCCGGGTCTGGTGCCCCCTGCAGAAGTTGAGTGGTCCTCTCCCCTTCCAACCAATCACTTAGACCAAGAGTTGCTTCTTTGAAGTCATTTGTGCTGCTTCCATTGATGCAATAAAATTGGGCTGTTCCCCTTGTTCTCCACGGTCAGCATATTCTTTGGTCCTCTCATCAAGGAAGGACTGAAGTGTATGTTTCGGTCCAAGGCAGAGGGAACTTTTTTCAACAGGGATTTGCTCTGGGCCTGGATAAATCTTATTCTTGGTGTCAGATTAGGTTTGTGTGAGCACAAATTACAACTCACTGAAAAGATAAATAACAGGACGTTTCTGAAAGTCTCTGAACATGCAAGGCACAGTTTTGTTATTTATCTCAGATCTGCGCTTCAGAACGGTGCATTTTAGAGAAAGGGAGGGACTAAAACAAGTGTTGGGGGGACAAACCTACCAGTACCCAGAGATCAGATTCCAAGATTCCCATTTCAGATACATATAAAGAGGGAAGCTATAGCAGTATCATTCAAATGTGACAGCAGTCACTCCAACCTTTGCTATTATAGCACAAAATTACATGTTCTTGCCAGAGAAATAGGAAAGGCTGATAAAGAAGACAGCTGGGATTTGCTTTCTTATCTGTATTTTACACACATGCTCTTTCATTTCCCTCCCACTCCCCTCTGTTCCCAGGATCCAGGTTGGCTTTTCGGAGGTGCTGGTTAGTTTGCATACAATGGGGCAGCTTTGTGCTAAGCCCTGTAGATACTGGTTGAAAATTAAATCATTTAATTCTTGTACTTTGTAATTGACAACACAAAGCATGAAGTTTTGCCTGCAGAGCACTGTTGGTCCTAGACGTGTCACCAGTGGTCCTTTCCCTTGCTGTGGATGGAGGATCCAGCTCTGCAGGAATCAATGTGCAATGATTTTGACTTTACTGAAGGTAAATCAAGTGCTCTGTTCTGTGTTTAAGGATCAGAAATTACCAGTTTTTAAGCATGGAGGTGGGGAAATCCATTGAACAGTTGTAGTATGGCCCTAAACCCATTAAATTCTTCATCTGCTCCTCCTCCAGGAGGAGTTGTGTCCAGTTATGCATGCTCTCCAGTGCTCAATGAATAATTCATGTTATTAAAATAAGGTATCCTGGAGAGCTGGGAATGAACAGAAGCACAGTCTGTACCCTGCCTCCCATCAGCTTATTACAAGGCAGTTAGAGGCTGAACACTGAGTGAGAAGTGAAATATTTTGCCTTGCAGTGTCTGGCTTAAGTGTTTTTCTTTTGTGTCGAGCAGTGCCCGAGCGTAGATGTCCCTGTTTCTGTTGTGTCATGGTGGGAATGCAATCTCAGGCTGCGCTGCTCCACACAACCCAGGGCAAGAACGCTGAGCTGAACGTACCGAGTAGAACAGGCTCTTGGAGTTTGCATGACCTTGCTATTCCCCAGTTAATGGCAGCTATTACTTGCTACTTAATAGCTAATCAAAAGCATTTTAAATTATATACTCCTTGGGTGCATATTAGGTTTTGTGAGTGGTTAGATTTGCAGTACCCTGGCTGTCCCTGCCTCTCTGCCTGTTGTTTCTTGTTGCTGCACGCTTGCTGCTGGGTTCCCCCACCCCTGCCCTTGTTGAGGGGGGGAAGTTCATTTTATTTTCCTCTAGGTTTTCGAGAGTCTGTGTGAGGGTTTTCCACTACTGACTGAAGAGGGCCTTCCGCACTGGAGCTCCACTTGTCGGGGCCGTGCCACCGAGTCCTGGGTGCTCGGGCTGCAGAGGGGCAGGGATCGAGCAGTCGGCTCCTTCCCGGGCTGCGAGTGCAGCACTCACCGGAGAAGAGGGACTCTGAGCTCCATCAGATTTAAAGCAAAGTGTGGCACTGATTTGATGGATTAATAGAGAAGTTAATTGGCCTTCCCCAAAATGATTATCATTAACAAAATACAGCTGCTAACCTGCCAGAGCCAATCTGTGAAGACAGTGTTTGGGGCTTTTTGTTTGGCTGTTTCTTCTGCTCATGGCTATTTGGGAAGAAAGATACTCATCAGCCCTTATGGTCTCTTCTGATTTAGCTTGGCATAGGCTTTCTAACTGGTGCCTCTGCAGCTAGGACTGTGGAAATTGGTGAGCTCCCAGTAGAGAATGGCCACACAAGTCAAATACGCCCGTGGTTAAGGAAACTTGAACTGACAAGCATTGTGTGCTGGCCGTGCAAACGAAGGGAAGTTTTCTGTGCCAAGTCAGTTCCATTAATCTTGGGGCTGTGACATGTCTGTGCTCTTATTGATTTCCCAGCAGGCTATTCATCACCAGTCTCATCACGTTTTAGCCAATATGGAGAAGGCACAGGGGGGAAATGGGGCTAGTGGTTTTTATCTCTAGGGCACAGGATGCTCATAATCAATGCAACTTGGAGAAGAAGCCAGATGGGTTGAGATAATTGATGAAAAGTGCCTCAGAGTAGGAAAGGTTCTCCATAACTTGCAGGGAGAGAGGGGGAAATGTTTGTGTTTAAGGCCAGCAGATCTCTTACCTAGACCTGATGCTCTGTGTTGGTGTGGGGAGGCACAGCCCCGTGCCTGGCAGTGTGCAGTGGGCTGGCTTGTCATGAGCTGTACCCATGCAGGAGCCAGCAGCCAGGTCTGTGCTACTGAAAGGGCCAGGCACGGACCTGAGGTGGGTTCAGAGGTGGGTTCAGAGGTGGCCTGTGGCACAGACCAGACTGCCTGAGCTAGACCTGCACATGGTGTCTGTATAGAGCAGGATGACAGGCTTGCTGCTTTCGGTTATCTCCCCTTTGCAGCTGGTTTGTCCGTGTGTCCAGCACTCTGTCACTCTGCAAAGGGACATCTCCACTTCCCTAAAGCATCTACACCCAGGGCAGGTCCTGTGCAATTCTCTTGCTGCGCTGAGATGCACAAACTCGCCTCAGAATCCCGCGTCTGGTCTCTGAAAATGCTCACAAAACGTTCACCAAGTGTATTTTTCAGCAACTTATTTCTTGCCTTCTCAATCAAGAATGAGCCACTGCAGTAAAGCCCTACATGTTAAGTTGTTTCCTTGTTGTTCTTTAAGACAGCTGCTTGAAATTAAAACAGCTCTTAGGCAAAACTCACAGAAACAATTAAAAGCCTGGCGGTTGGGAGATTTTTGTAATTATGAACTGATCGTGTTTTGGTCCTGTAAAGCCTCATGCCTCTGGCGTCAGTGGATGAGAGCTGTGTGTGGAGATAAGGACAGGAATATTTCTTTGCTAGGTTGTGGTCTGAATTCAAACTTTGAGTCGCTGCTTGTTTATTTACTATCTCTTAATTGATCTCCTGGCATGCTTTGCACTGCAGGGAGTAGCCCGAAGGCCAGGGGAGCGAAGGCTAGGTCAGGTCCGTTCCCCACTGCTCCCTGTCTGACCAGGCCTGCTCTGCGAGAGAAGGGGCTGTTGGCTGATCTGGGGTTTGCTCTGCAGAGAAATTCCACCCCAAATCTGAAAGCTTTCCCTGCTCACTTCAACGCAGGGCAGCTGCAGGCCCACTATTGCCCAGTGTCTGCCGGGAGGGCAGCCCCCCAGTGCTGTGCTCCTGGGCTGTTTGCTGCCTCAGACCCTTGAAGTAAAGGTGAGCAGAGCCAGGGTGTGAGTGCCCTGAGTCGTGGGCTTTGAAATCTTGTCTTTCTCCAGCCACTGTTTTAAAGAAGCAAAGCCCAACCACCACCAAAACAGCATCCCCAGAAGCGTGGGTGTAGATGCACATCTATCCCTGTATATTTACCTACAGATCCAGCGCTTTACCTTCCCGTTGCTGATGAGAGACAGAAATCTGAAATAGCAAAACAGGTTCTGTGTTTTTAAATTAAATTGCTTGTCTGTTTTTCATGGCAATTTATTGTTCCATGTTTCCAGATATCAAAGAGCTTTTTCTCCTACAAAGAGTGGAGGAAAAAAATCTAATTTATTTTCTGTGTATCATAAAAGGAAGCCCCTTTCCCCATGGCAGGACTTCTCAAGTCAGTTAATAGGCTGCTACAGCTAAAGCCATTAGGAGCACTTTTAAGTGGTTGCCAGCATGGTTTAATTTGCAGAGTCCCTGTGTCTTTCCCTACTCCCTGGCAGTTCCAGGTTGAAGGGATGGTTATGCCTTTAACTTGCAAATGATTACAATTGCTCTCCCGAGCTGTGTCTGATCAGGGCCGTGTTTCTACATCCTCAGCATCAAAACACAACCCCGGTGGTGTTCGCACGGGGCCGGGTGCACCGGCTGCGCAGGATTCCTTTGCTGGGGGGTCCAGCACCACGGCCTCGCTGCGCTCCCAGGTGAGACTGGGCTGTGGCAGGGAGCTGGAGAAGACTGGGCACGACGCGGGCAGACAGACTGGGC
>WTSP01025037.1:14396-32280 GCA_025331215.1 Actenoides lindsayi | reverse complement strand
CCAGCCCCCCGTGCCACCAGCTCTGCCCCGTGACAGGGCAGCCGCGGACCCGGAGCGGAGGGGGGCTGAGCTTCGGGGCACTGCTCAGGCTGGGTCACATCGGGGAATTTCTGCTCGTCTTTCTAAGAACCGCTGTGCTTTCTGGATTTTGCCCTTCTGGTTTTCCCCTTTCCCTTGCCTTCATTACAAACGTTCTCCTTTAACAGAACCCTTTCCTCGTGTCCAGGGGTCTTGTTCTCTTGCCCAGGTTCACCTCCCCGCTGCGTTACAGATGAGGTCCCTGGCAGCCCTGCCGCAGAGCTGGCCTTGGCCCGGGGGTGAGGATGCCCATGGGAGGGGTCGGTGTCTGACAGGCCGATGTCAGGGCAAGCACAACCCTGATCCCTGCTGTGATATCAGGGAGACGTTGCTCGTGTTTACCTGACAGATCGTTCAACCCTGAGATCACCTGAAATCATAGGACAAGAAGAAAAATGTGGCTGTTTTGTGTTATCTGTGCTGACACACATGCCTGCAGCAGGGCAGACCTCTGTGGAAGTGCTCGCTGCAGACACACGCTTTGTACAGAGCAAACCCACAGAGTATTTCTACCTGCACTGGGCCCCATGCGGTTCAAAGCCATGTTTCTTACATAGAAAACAGAGTTAGAAATGTTATTCCTATGGAAAGTTCTCCCAGCCTTGTGGGTGAGATTCACAGGTAACGTGACAGCAAATGCAGAAGGGGGGAAAAAAAAGAGTTGTAGTATCAACCCCAGTGACAAACATCACTGGAGACAGCTGGCAGAGATGTGGCAGTTGAAAAGTTCTGGAGGTGACTAGGCAGCGGGTCATGGAGAATCCTTGTGATGACTTGTGTGAGACTGGAGGGGAGGAACAAGCTGCTGTGTGTGTTCATGAGCTGGGTAGGTGAGTACCTGCTGCTTCTCCGTGCAGTTAGGTGTGTGTGGCACCAACACCAACAGTCACCTGCTGTGGGTCTGTGTCCACTGGATGTGGCTAACTCCAGTTCCATTTATTTATTCAGTTCAATTGGAAAGGACTTACACAAAATCTGCATATTGATTTGACATTTAAGTATATGATTAAAAGCTGCTGAGGTCATCACTTGACTAAATTGGCTTAATGAATGTTGATTACACTGTACATGCTAATTTAATTTAGTGAGATCTTTATCTTCTGAATCGGTTATCACCTCCTGTTCAGTTATTGATCAGGATATGGGAGGCTGGCAGTACCAGTTCTGAGGGGATAGGTCGGTGCATCCTGCCTGCTCAGCCTGCCTGCCAGCATCCTGTGCTGCTGCTTCCTGTGCCTCTCTTCGAGGACAGTCTCCGCTGATGGCAGAATTCTCTTCACAAAAAGGCTGCAGAAAACTTAGGTCATGAAGGAAATGATTGGTCCGGGTGTGTCTTCTGCTGGGCTTTCTCTGGTTTTTGTGGTACCCGTGCCGCTGATGGCTGCTTTGTTGTGGCATGAGGCCAGAGCTTTGCTACTGGTTGACACACAGCGCTCTGGTGTTTTGGGTGGGGGATTAGAACTCTTGATCCCCCTTCTCTCTTCATTCCTGTCTTTCTAGAGCCTGCTCTCACTCCACCTGGGGATGGCAAAGGACCCCAGAAAGCTCGGAGCTGCTTGGTTGTCATGTTTCAGAGAAGCCCCTGCCCACAGCACAAGCTTAGTTTATGGGGAGTTGTGCTGTTGCCTTTGGAGAGAGCTGCTCCTGAGGGCCAGGTTCCATATGGAACGTGCTTCAGTGGCATATGCCATTAATCCTGCACGCTGAATTATTCATTAGTTCAGAATAATGAATCATTGAACAAAGCTTGGTCTTATGCAGCTCTAGTCCTCGGCTGCCTGGTGCTGCAAACCCGGCCAGCGTCCCCTGGGTGGAAGCACTGCAGCTTTTAGGGGGTGACTCTGCCAGGGCAGCGATCCTGGGGAACTGTCTTTGGGGCCGTTTCGTGTGGTTGCGTGAGCAGCACCTTCCACCTCGCTGCACAGAGACTCGGGGCTGAGCAGCTCTGCCTCGGTCTGCTCTTCTGCCTGAGATGTAGAGCCCCAACGTCTCCCAGAGGAGCAGCAAAAGGGACCATACCCCTGAGAAAGCCCTTTCTCTGCTGCTAGACTTGCACCAGTGAGAAGTGCGAGCTGTTTTGTTAACTGGTGTAAATCTCTTTCGATAGAGCTGTGCTGGTTTCAGTCTGCCGTGGGTCTGGCCCCTCGAGCCCATTGTGTTCCGCGGGGTGAAAACCGTTGTGCCAAACTTTGGAGGTCCAAGAGGGAATGTGCAGAAGGAAAGGTGGTTCGTGATGCTGGGTTTTAAGAATGTATTACTCCGTCCTAGCAGGTTCATCTCTTAATTACTGTGATCATTTAACATTTTTATAACTGTACTGCTCACAAACTCCATTTAGAATTAGTGCCCAAACCCAAGCTCTGGCCTGACCCTGCTCAGAATATTACCAGCAATCTTTCTTGTGGGCTGAGAGGTGTAATGACAAGATGGACAAGGAGGGAGGGGAACCATGGCTTCAGGATCCCCTCCTGTGCTCCCAGGAGTCAAACTGCCTCCCCAGGCTCCTTCACTGGCTGTGAAGCACAAAGCCCCTCCTGGGAGGGTGCCTGGGGAGCTGTCATTTCACAAGTGAAGCCCGACCTGGACGGGGCGCTGGGCTCTGCGCAGCACGGCGACAGTTCACCGCGGGAACCCAGGCACATTAACATGCAAATAGAGGGTTTCTCCGGCAGCCTGCTGACCGGGCTGTGTGCAGCTGGGTAATATTATTCTAGATGTGTAAAAACTATAATCTGGATACCTCCGAGGAAAATTACCACCTACTTGTCCTCAAATCACAGCCTGTGGGTCTGACGAGAACTGTACCTTGGTAAAGTTAAACAGTGACTGGCCCCCGTGTTTCTGTCCCTCTTTCTTTCTCCATTCTGCTCCTAACTCTAACAGGTTAACGTTCATGTTCAGAACTGTTCCTCCCTTCCAGCTGAGGGCTGACCTGTGGCTCCAGGGTCGCCCGGGCCCCGGGCAGTGAGGGGTGCGGAAGCACCAGAGCTTTGCCCGCTGGTGTTGGCTGGGATGGTGCATCAGGCGATGGTGAGTGGGTGGGCAGCAGCAGAGCCTCGGTGCCGGGGGTGCCCCCTCGGTGCCGGGGGTGCCCCCTCGGTGCTGGGGCTCAGGCAGGTCAGCCTGCACCCAGGAGCTGCCTGTGCCTGGGGTGCGGTGCTGGTTTGGCTTCGTGCATAGGTGACCAAAAGAGTTGACGTGAGATGGCCGAGGGCAATGGTTAAATGTAGATTAAGTCATCTCAGCAGAACACTGATGGATCAAAAGCAGTGAGCATCTCTGCTTATTTGTAGGAGAGCAGATGAAAATGAATTTCCCAACCTCTGTTTACAGCCGAGCAATGTATCTTGTTTTCAGTTCATATTAGATGGGCTAACTTTCCAGGCAAAACCAAAGCGAAGCTGGATTTGGCTAAGAGTTGACTTCAACTGGGATTTCTTAAAGGTCAAACCGTTCTGCTTTGTTTGGAAAAAAACCCCAGTAATTTAATTTTGCCTTTTTTTATAACAAGATTTTCCATTTCAGAAATGGATTATAATATTTCTATATTTCCTTTTAATTTCATTGGCATTTAAAAATTAAGGTTTAAAAAAAAAAATAACATTCTGCTTAATGTCAGTCAGTTGATTTTCAAATTCTTGAGCTCAGGTGTCCAAAACATCAATAGCTTACCTGTTATCAATTTCCGAACATCAAATTTGGTCAGTGTCAGAAACACTGGAGCTCTCTGGGGTGCTTGAACCAAAATGTGAAGGACAGTTGCAGATGTTTCAAGACCAACCCTCCTTGAACTTCTTGGGATGGATGCTTTGACAGAATGTTAACAGAGGTCTCACCACTAAAACCCCTGGCCCTGGAGTCAAGGAGCAAGTAGGAAATGCAGGGGAAAAAGGCCCAGAGAAGGTAGGGCTACAATTCATGGTAACTAACAAAATAAGTGTAAGTCCCAGTGCAACCCATTTAATGAGCAAGTGAACTAAAATACACTGCAGCTGAATTGCTGACTTTGTCTGGTGGTGTTCCCACTGAGCTCATTAAACCTTTTTATGTAACGTTGCTGCAGCCACGCTTTCCAAAAGCACTCCTCATTGTGCATTTCAGTTGAGGTTTTCTTGTGTTTTAATAATTCTTTTTGTCCTTTCAATTTAAAAAAGAGAAATTGTGGTTCAACAACCTAAATAGCTTAATAAAGGGCAAGTGAAATATCTCGCTTCTTGTGGAGACCAGCTCTGCTCTTTTGTGTCTGAGCAGGGCAATTTCATCCTGGAAAGGAAAAAAAAATACTGTTTGTTCCTATCTTTGAGAACCCGAGCAATAAGGAGCACTGTCAAAATGAAAACATTCAGCACAGAATTCCACAGCAGGTCAATAAAAGCAGCCACAGCCCATTTGTTGAAAACTAATGGGTTTTGCTGTGGGCTCTTGCAAGGAAAGCCTACGGCCGTAGCTCTTCAGGAGGGGTTTGGCAATCAGGAGTTCGGCCAGCTTTGTGCTGCTGCCCCCCAAAAGGCTGGGGGTGCAGCGGGTGCGATGTCGAGCAGCTCTGACAGCGTGCGGGTGCCCTTGGAGGGGGCTGGGGCTGGTGCACAGTTTCTTGATCGCTTTCTGGCAAACACTGTTAAGTCTCATTAATGCAAATTAACAGATGATCTATTTTTTCCAGAGTCTCAGTCCCATTGCATGAACTTTCATTATACAGGAACTTCAGAAAAATCAATTTTTTGTCCTTGCTACGAATTGATTTATGGCCTTTTCTGCTTGGAGCTGCTGGGGCTGCCCAGCCCTACCCAGCCCTGCCCAGCCAGGTCCACGCTCCTCGCTGCCCTGTCCGCTGCTGGGGTGAAGGTGGAACCCTGATGGTGGGAACAGAGGCCAAAAAAAGGGAGAGTCTTGAGATTTCTGAAAAGACATGTCGAGTCTATGTACAGAGAAGTGAAATATTTGCAGAGACCGTTTTTGATTGCGTTGCATCCCCTCCTCGCAGTGCCCCCGTACAAAGGTGCGCGTGAGCGAGTCACTTGGTTGGGTCCCAGTGCCACCTGCTGAGGGGCTGCCCTGGGGTGTGTGGCAGGGCTGAGGGGCTCAAAGGTTTCTTTCTACCCTGGCGAGCATCAGAGCTAAAGACGATCATGGGGACAGGGCAGGGACGTGAATCTGGCAGTCATGGACAGATCGTACCTCCTCGGTACCTGAGATATGTAAAGAGACGTGTCATGGGCATAGAAGAAACTTTGTCTGAATCTGACCTTGCTCCCCTCGATGGGGCAGACCCTGAGACCCCAGAGCACTCGGCATCTGCTCAGCTCAGCCGACCTGCTGCAGACAACAGGCAAACGGCAGCAGCTCTCTCAAGGTGCGGGCAGATGAGGGAACGTGAGCGCTGGCCACGGGGCACTCTGAAAGCTGCTGGCAGGAGTGGGCTCACGTTGGGCTACGGCTTGGGTTGAGCTGGGTGTCAGCAAGGGCTTGTGCTCTTGAAACCTGAAGAGTGGCTGAGTATCATGGTGAGATACGTGGAGGGCTGCCTGCAGAAGTGTGCTGGAGCTGGTGATGTGAGAGAGGGAGGGATGAGCTTCTACATATGGAAAGAGTGATGGCTCTGGACTTCCCCGGTCTCTGATGCCTTGTGGTTATCTCAGGAACAAGAATACTGAAGGAGGGGCTGGAAATGATAATCGCTTCACTTTGAAATGGTGTGGTCTCCTGGGCTCTGACCAAGTAATTACGTTCAAACTTGAAATGAAATGTCTTTCCCGAAATGAGAATTTAAATGAATTAGCTGCATCTATCAGCAGGCGCTGAAGGGGCCGTTTTAATTTAAAAGCTAGGTATAATCCTGGCTTGGCGCACACAGCTTAATTACAGTCAGTTTTAACAATAAACAGAAACGCGAGGGGAGAGCGGAGCCTGGCCGAGGCAGCTCTGGGATTTCACATTTTTTACAAGTATTGAAATGTCTCTAATTAATTTACTCTGACCTAATGGTAAGCCTGCTGAAGGAAGTTCGTTAGCTTGATCCCTTAGCTGAATGGTGTCATTTAACGTTTACATTTGAGACCTGCGGTGAGAGTCTGGCGGGTGAGGATGCCGAGCTCACGCTGTGCGTGGCTGGGAACGGTTTCTTCAGTGGTGCTGCTGCTGGGAGTAACCGGGGTGCTGGGAGTCTGTGTAAGAGTAATGGTGTGCGGTATTGTCAGTGCTTCCAGTGCTGTAAATGAAAGGGATGGAGATCATGTGTCTAGTGAAAAAGTCAGGAAAACAACTTCATTCTTTCTACAACCAGTATGAAAGTGTTGGAGAAATACAACAGCTTCCTGAAGAGGAAAAGAGCTCTCTTAGCTGATCATGAAGTCGTATGCACAGCCTGCTAATTTTGCACCCAATACTTAGCAGCCCAAAATGTTTTTGTCATATTTTGCAAGCCGCATCATTAGCTCTGTTATTTGTGCCATTAAGGTAGTTCATCACGCGCTGGAGTTCGCCGCTCAGCACAGTTAGCACGTGGCTGGGAGCACGGGCTGTGATGTGAAGACAGATGTGTATCTCAGGCCTGATTAGAAGCTGTGGCTGGCAAAACAGGGAGTGATTTAATGAAGTTTTGATACAGCTCATCAGATACTGAAATGGGAAGATGCGATATTAATTTAGAAACGCATTATCATTTCAATTGTAGTAATTCTGAAGAGTATTAATAACAGGGAAGCTTGTGGCAGTTTGGGAAGATGAAGTATTATTCTAAAGGCAAAAATATTCTTCAGAATTATGTTTCATTTGACACCTAAACATCTCGCATGCTCCTATTATCACTGTGTAATCAATTTTTTTGCCGTGTCTTCCGTGCTTACAAAACAATCACTCGAGGCATTTCGAGTGCTGTACCGGAGGCTTCTGAAGCGGGTAGTCAGGACAAGCTTAAAACACTAGGTTGACAACTTTTATCTTTTAATCCTCAGTTCTTCTATGGATTTAAATGACTTGAAATTCTCTCTGACAGCAGGACCTCCATTTGCTGTCACAAGCGAAAGAAAGATGCAGATGTCATCTAAAAGTTGTTCCGTGTCAGATGATGGCATTCCTCCCAGATGGTGCTGACCCCACGGCTCTGAAAGCTTGAATCCCTCGCACACTGAAGCCGGTGCACCTTGGGAAGAGCGAGTGGCACCTCTTCTGCTCAAGCAGCACCGTTCTCGGCTAACATCGGAGCAGCATCTCTGCTGCTGCTGCTAAAGATGTGATCCAAAGCATTTGTCCTGCTTTTTTTCTGCCTCTGGGTGCAATTTAACACACAATTTGGTGCTGCGTTCACGAACTGAACAAACTTGAATTGATTGTTGTTTGGCAATTATCCTCTTTACCGTGACTCTCGTGCAGGTTGTAGCCCCGCTAAGTGCACGTCCTGAACTCCCCCTGTTGTCCCGAGAGCGGCCGGGAGCTGGCAGGAAGGGATATGTTTGCTCTTAAAGTGCATTTGGGGATGGCTCTGCTGCCGTGTCTGCCCCTGTAGGAATTCCCTGCTCTTCAGCTTTGAGATGAGACGAAAGCGAATGTTCTGGAAAATACTGACATGCCCTGAACTGTGTGTTGTATGGTTGAAGCATGGAAACGAGCCTTTAAATGGATCCCCAGTCTTCTCAGAAGTCCTGTAATCCTGCTTTTGAATTATCAGATCCTCCTGTGATGTGGGTACGTGACCAAGTCCATCAGTGTCGTCTGTTCCTTCTCCTGCCCATCACAGAGCAGCAGCTTCGGAGCCCGTGGAGGAACTGGGGGGTTGGCCGTGTGCCCCGGGGCTGTAGCAGGGTGTATGTGCATCCTGTCAGTGCGTGCTGGAACAGGCAGGCTCCCTCTGAAACCACTGCTCCTAGCTTGAGCAAGCTCCAGCCTGCACCGCTGCTTCATTAACATAGTCTCCTGGCAATGGTGTGCAAACAAATTTCCCATCTAAAAGCAGAACCCAGGCAATATTTTGTGTCTATTCTTAGTCACATCCATTTAATCTGCGGGTACTTGAGATCTTCAAGTGAGTTGAGTGCAGGGCAGCTCCTTCCTAACGCTTCCCAGTGACTCCCAGCCTGCCGTGTTCCTGGGCCAGCTGCCAAGTGCGGAGCTGGATGCGGGCTGGGCCGGGGCGCGGGGCTGGGGGCAGTGCTGCGGGGGGGTGCAGCAGCTCGCTCTCCCCAGCAGGACCGCTGCTCCTGGGGCAAGCGGGGGGGCTCGAGTGGCCCTTGTGAGTGTGGGAACCAGATGCTGTCTTCTGTTTCCAGCTCGGTCCAAAGATACCTCTGTGGCAGTGTCCCAGGAAGTTTTCGTAGGCTTCCACTCAGTCCTTGGACTTGAGCTGTTCTGCCTGACTTTTAATAAACCTGTTACTAGTTCCTAGTTGGATGCTTGGCAGATCTGCTGGGGTCCAGCTGTTCAGATTGCCATGCTTTCCAGAATTTTCCTGACACGGGCAGCAGAACAGCCTTGGCTGGTTTCTCCCAGCCTGTGGGACCTGCCAGTCCCCCAGGCAGGCTTGCAGAGCCTGAGGGATTTTTATCAAAACTCAGTGTCGATGTGGACAGGCGGGGGGTCGATGAGCAGTGTTTCTTCAAGTGTGCAAGAAGAAGGGGATCCTCTCAGCAGGAGCGGACACCTGTGTGTGGTGCGGATCCCTCTTTGGTTAGCAGCATACTCAAGTTTTAGGAAGAACAGGTTTTCTGGACACTGTCCCTGCAGGGAATGTGCTGGGGCGGAATCGAGCTTTGCCTAGGAAGGTGTGAGCTGCTCTTGTGGGCAGGATTAGTCCTTGCTGACAGTGGAGATTTTGGTGACCTTACAGAAACCCCATCTAGTGATTGTTTGGTACCTCTGTGGGTCACCAGCGTGGACCAGCCTCACCGCTTTGCCCAGCGACTGGCACAGTGGGCACTGGTGAGGACAGGCTTCTGGGCTCCACCAAAATACAGGTATTTAAAATATCTTCATCTGTCCTCAGTTCTGAGCGGCTGAAGGACAAAGTCACCTCTGGTGGTCGGAATGCTTTGGATTTTAGGTGAGAAACGAGTCAAGATGGGAGCGTGGCGGGAAGATCTTACGTGGCCTGTTTGAGGTGGAAGAAAGAAAATAGTTTTGATAGCTTTATGCAAAAGTTCAGAGGAAACAGCTAGAGAAGTGTGTCCTCAGTGAGGCCTCTGCTGCCTCACCGAGTGAGAGAACCAGTCGATTGAAAACGTCCAGCTGCTCTGGCAGGTGCCAGCAGACACCTCTTCCTTCCATTGTGGTGCATTTCCATCCTGAACAAGGGTTTGTGTGTGCGTGTCTCTATGTAAAAAATAACCCAGGCTCTGCAAAGGCAAATCCGCCACTTCGAATAAAACAAAATAACAAAACTCTGATTTAAGGATTTACTTCTGTGAAGTAGATATTTGCAAAAATCATTTCCTCAGTAACTCCTTTGCTTGGTCCCGAACTGGGGCGCAGAAGTGTGCTCAAAGCTCAGCTCTTGCAGCAGTTCTCCCTCCTGGGGGGTGTTAAGCTGTCCTCCGAGTCGTGCTTTGACCCTTGCTTGTATTTCAAATCTTTTGCATACTTGGCAGCCCAGAGTGGCAGTAGCAGAGCCTGGCTGTGCTGCAAGGGCCAGTTACACCGTGCTGTGCCCGGGGAGGCTCTGCGGGAAACGATGGCCTTGGGGCCGGGCTGCATCTTGGCTTTTGGCATGTTCTCACTGAGTAAGATCTATAAAAATAAATCCTTGTGTTAGACTGCTAGTTTTGCGATGACTTCAATCAACAAAGGCTTTAGCTACCTCTCCAGCGCTCAGTGCTCTTGCCATGAGATGGGGAAAGACAAATAATGAGGCAATATTTTACTCTTCAGGCTCTGCCATTGGCAAATGCTTCTAAATGTGCTCTGTGAATTTATGATGCCGGTGGCAGACTTCCCTGGCAATCCTGGTAATTAATCACTCGCTTTAACAATGAGGAGCATTTCATTGGGCTGGTTAGCGCCCCGCGAAGTGATTAGCACAATTAATCAGAGGCAGGGAAGGAGTGGGGTTGAATTCAGGCAGAAAAACTTTTGTTTGCAAACCACCCGTTTCCTGTTCCCAGGTGTGAAAACAGCCTGAGCATCGCGTGCTGGGGGCACTGCAGGGCTGTCCTCTGGCACTAGGTTAGAATGAAGCGGAGCTGTAAAAAAGATCCCAAGTATGAAACCAGATCCACTGCTTTTGGAATCTGCTGGCCAGTGTCTGTTTGCACATACCCCCGGGGAAACCAGGGGGAGGTCCCCAGGTCCCAGAATACTTGCTGGCAATGTGTTCTTCAAAGATACTTCTCCTATCTTCCTGGCTATGTTGGCTTTCAGCTGCCTGCTGTCGGACTAGGAAGACTCTGACGCTGCTAGGGAATATTTTATGGGGATCGGTTCCTGGTAGTAGCTCTGAGCAACCCTGGAGAAGCTGGTTGTGCCAGTCACTTCAGAGCCAGGTCACTGTGACCGTCCTCTCTGGGTGAGCCGCCTGTCCTCGCCCTGGGAATTCATCCCGTAGCTGCACGTTCCATGGGGAGTGTTTAACCTGCAGCTTCAGGCCCAGCTCTGTATCACGCAGCCGCTGAGGATCTCAGCAGTTCATTGTGGTAGAGCTGGATAGCCCTGGGGAAATCCCTGTCAGAGCTGATAGGCTCCTAGCAAGTTCCTGCTGTCTGCTGGGGAGTTGCCATGTGCATTTTCTCAGATGATGTGTGTTTATACGTTCCCATGGCCCTGCCTTTCCTTTGGAGAAACCCACGGAGAAATTAATGTTGCGAGCGATGGGAAGGGGCAGGTTTCCTTTAAGCCAGGTGATGTGGGCAGCCTTCAGAATTGCTGAGAAGAGCAGTGGAGTAACTTGCAACCAGAGAGGAATACCTTGAACTGTGCTACTGTCTTACCCTGGGCAGTTGTGAAGACTTTTTCTGTGCTCTCAGTTCTGGGTGGGTGGCAGTGGTGCCTGTCGGGGCACATCTGGAGGTACCTGCAGCCCGGGCTCTGATGAAGCGTTGCCAGACTGGGGTGACTGTCCTTGGGGATTCCCTGGTGTCTTGCAAGGGGCTTTTACCCTTTGGGTAATCAAGATGGGAGGAATTTTTCCCTGGCTGTGCTCTGCTGTGTAAGTCACAGACACTGCAGGCTGTCAGCTCGTCCCGCCTCGTGTGTTCAGCGCTTCCCAAAGGCAGTGGGTGGGCACGGACCCATGTGGAGTGTCAGCACCAGCATTGGTTTCAGGCTGCAGTTTCATTATCGATGCTTTCACTTCATACTGGCAGCTACTGGTTGTTATTGGTCCCCTCTGGGGTAGGAGGGAGGCTCTCCCAGGAGCAGGCAGGCTGCGGAGCTGTAATGTCTTTGTCACCAAATTACAGAGGAGGCCTCGGGCGCGGAGGGGGTGATTCATCCAGATTAAGGCAGGAAACATGTTTTCCTGGTGCGTCAGATCCATTTTATGAATCCCAAGGCAGCTGGTGCTCTCCAGCAGAGTTCAGTGAATCCTGTGCTTAAATGAAACAGCCCAGTGACAGAAGGGACGTAGAAATAGCTCTCTCTCCCTTGCAGGTGACCGCACAGGCTCCTTGTTCACTCAGGGTGTTTTTCCAAAGGTAAGGCCAACCATTAATTTGGCGATTTTGAGCCCAGCAGACTTGGAAGCTTTCAAAGGTCATTGCTCTCACAGCCTCGTCTCCCAGCCCTGAGGGACGTGCCGTGTGAAGCGGTGGAAATGGTGCATGGTGAGGGAATGCCCTTTGGAAAAGGTTAAAGCCGCTGCCGGTTCATCGCGCAGCGCTGCGAGCAGGGCAGGGGCTGGCGGGAGAGCCGAGGGCAGCGGGTGGGCTGTGCTGCCCAGCGGCACCCTGCCCGGCCCGGGGCACCCTGCCCGGGGAGCCGGGGGCACAGACCTCAGGGGAGGGCAGGCTGGGTGGACTGGGCTGACTGGGAGGGCTGCAGTCCCCGTCTCCAGAGCTGCCCGAGCTGTGGCTGCACCAGGGTCATTGCAGGGATGGTGCAGACCCCCTTCCCGCAGTCTGCTTGTGGGGGAACCTTCTCCAGCACCCCTAACTCAAAATGGGGCTGGACTTTTTGAGTTCTGGCCTGTTAGTATGCAAGAAGCTGAATGCTCTTTACGTTGCCAGTGGCTATGCTCAGGTTCATGAGTTTTTCTGCAAATTCTGCATTTAGGAAGGAAAACGCGACACGACCCTAGTCTGGCCAGTCAGAAACAAGGAGGACAAGCTGAACGTGAACTATGAGCAGTTAGTACCCATGTAAACACAGCCCCCTGCGTGTGCCTTCCTTGCCGGGAGGTGCCGATTGGGTTCTTTAGCCCTTTGGGTTGTGCAGGTGAAGTTGCCCTTGGCTTTCCCTCTAAGCCAGAGGAGCGAAGCTCTCGCTGTCAGCTGGCAAGGGGGCAATCTGAACAGCAGAGCCGCGAATCGGCGGCCTCGTGCAGCCGAAGAGCTGGGCTGTGTCACGCTGGGCCCTGCCCCGGGGTCAGCCGCCTCCGCAGAGGGGTTCCCGCGGGTTCCCCGGCAGCTCTGGCGTGGGGGGAGCTCGGGGCCCTGGTTTTGGCCCCGTTAACCGGCAGGGCCGCCCAGGCAGCTGAATGGCTGTTGGTGATGAAGGTGTGCGCGGGCTGTGTGCTTCCGGAGCTCAACTGCCTGGGAGCAAGCACCACAGAATTAGGCAAGTAAAGAACCTGATTGGTTTTCAAGTGATAAAAGATTGGCGTGAATTACAGGAGGCGTTAGAAATTGGGAAGATATGTAGATTTAAATGGATGCATTTGTTTCAATTAAATAAAGAGGAGGGAACAAAATGTCCGTTCAGAAGCATCATAGACTGTGGTTTCCATCTGATCTACTCCGAGTCCTGGGCTGCGAATGAATGTCTCCGGGGGTTAAGAATTTTCTTGCTGTGGGAGAGCCCACCCAGAGCAGAGTGAGAGCAGAACAGCTCACGGGGAGCCAGAGCAGGAGGCGGTCGCAGTGGTCTCGGGAGTGCTGGAGGAGGCAGCTCGCTGTCGACGGGGATCGTGGCGGGTTTCGGTGTAGTTTGTGCCTTAGCTGCTGATTCAGGTGGGCTGGTGTCAGAGTCCAGCTTCAGAGTGGGCTCTGGTCCAGCTCAGCTGTGGAGTTTGGAGAGCTGGGAACTCGGGGTGTGGGGTGGATGCAGGCGATACGGGGATGGTCCTGGGGCCGCTGAACCCCAGCGTGCAGGGGCTGCCACCCTCCCAGGTCCTCGGTGCAGCCCGGGGGAGGGCACCTCGCCCTTCCCATACTGTTGATTTTGGTGAACCTAAGCCTTTCTGTTTCCTACAAAGTTTGTTTTCCTCTCTGTAGTTTTGTTTGGGTTTTAAACCAAGATTTTAATTGGAAGTTTTGTAAGGTTTGTTTCTAAAGCTGTTATTGCTTTTTTTCAATTACAAGCGTTCTTCCTGTAGCCTTTGGAAACACAATATTTCTGTGAAGGTTTTGGGAAAGTATCTCAAAGCAAATTTTGATTAAAGCTTAAGAACTGCAACACGTGCAAAGCGTGCTGTTATGGCCAGGCTCCCAAAAGTCATCTGTTTTTATGAGAAATGCAAGTGTGTTCATTTACACCCATTGCCCTGCGAGGCACAGACCTCTCCTGAGGGGAGGGGAGAGGAGAGGTCTCTCCTGTGGTTTTGCCAAGCAGATGACAGACTCTCACCCCAGATTTCCCTTCCTTATGTCCCATTTTAAAGCTGCTCGTCAGCCCCGTCCCGTGACGATCGCCTTGCAGAACAGAACTGCAGTGCCTGGGCCCTTCAGAAAAAGCTGCTGCCAGGTCCCTGCACCCGCTGCTTGGTCGCTTCCTTCCCATTCAGCTCTCGGGGTTGCTGTGGCATTGATGGAACAGGAGATTCATGGAGGCAAATTAAGGCTCCGGAAGAAGCAATAATTTAAATAATGGGTAATTTTTTGTGTGTATGTGAGAACATGAGAAATACAGAGTGTTCATTCACCGTAAATTCCTCCAGGACCGTGGTACAGGAGCAGATTAATTCTTGGGAAACAAAGATTCTATTTTCATGTAAATATCCCTCAGTAACACAATAGCGAGGGACCGAAGATGACAGGAAGATGTACGATGTACAAGCGGGATTGTTTCCGAAGCAGCGTGTTCTCCCCCGAGCTCTGGGAGCCGCTCGTGCTGCGGGCCGCGTTCGCAGAAGGCGCGGGGCGAGCGCGGGCGGCGATGGAGCGAGAGCCGCTGCCGCCGCGGGGTCTGCCCGGGGCTGTGCCCACGCGGGGAGAAGCCCCCTCCTCGTGCGGAGAAGGAGAGGGCGGCTTTTGGGGAGCGCTCGGAAGGAGCCCAGAAGCCCCAGCCCCGGCCCTGACCGTTGGCCAGATCCAGAGTTCTTTGTGGTGTGGGTTTGCCCGCTTTGCTTGCTGGAGTAAATAGAAGCGATTCATACGGGGTTTACAGCAAACAGTTTGCCTGAGCCTTTGCAAGTGGAAAGGTTTTGATGGCTACAAATTCAAATCTTTTTTCCCTTCTATTAAATAATTTGAATTTTTTCTATCAAGGCAAGAATCTTTTGTTCAGAACTACTCTTTGATTTTCAAAGCCGTTCATGGATTCTGAATTCCTTTCTTTGTGGAGGTCAAGGTGTGAGGAGTTCTGTGGGAATGGTGGCCAGGGGCAGGGTCAGTCCGTCCCGGCTCTAGAGCTGCCTGACCCCGCTGTTCCTCTCCCTCCTTCCTGCACGCGAGGTCCAGTCTCTGTCCGCTCTCCTCTGTTGTGGCAGGCTTGTTGCGTGTCGTGCTGGGCTCTCGCAACATTAATCAAGGTGTTTTCTCTTGTGTCGTGGGCCTTACAAGCGTGGTTTTAAACAGCAGGTGAAGCTAAATTAATCAATGCATTAATTACCAAGAATGACTTCGCCTCAGAGGCTGGGGTAGGAATATGCGAGGGAGAAACCTAAATGCCAAAATTAAAATCTCAATTAAATTTTACAAATAATGGATAATTACAGGGCTTTTTTCTTTTTTTATGTTCATATTAAATTGTAAGGAATTATTAGATATTTAACTGACATTTATCCAGATAGCCCACAGCAAGTTAGGTAGCAGTTACATGCTGTAATAAATGTCAGCATTTAAAAATTAATTGCTATGCTATCTAACTTGCTGTGGGCTGCCTCGTTAAATATTAATGGGATGTCTAAAAATATGTTATGAGCCGAAAGGATTATTTGGATGTGGGATGGCAGAGTTGTAAGGCCCAGCAGGGAAGGCTGTGTTTGAGCATCAGCGGCTCTCGGGGATGAGTTCCCGGCGCCGAGCTGCGGGAGACGTGCCCTGCCCAGCGGGACCGAGCGCGCGGAGGGGCCCGGGCAGCCCCTGGGCTGCCTGCGAGCATCCTGCAGCTCCCCTGAGAGCGCCTTGGAGGAAGCCAGTCCTTGCAGGGAGCCGTCAGCACCAAGGAAGCAGACTTTTTCTTCCCTGGAGAAGACAGAGGAGCTGGAGGGAGCCTCGAGGTCTCGCTGCAGTCTGGAGAGCAGAGCGGGTTGCACCCGACCGCAGTCCCGGCCCAGGCTCTGCAGCTACCCTGGTTTTGGTGGATGCAGACAGTGGGATTCTGAGGAAGGAAAAATGAAAAAAATCAGAAGTTAGGCCTGGTTCTGTCTGTTGTACCCTCTTCAGAGACTTCGGAAGATACCCGAGTGTTGTATGTCTCCCCCAGAACTGCTTCTCATCTCCAGAGTGGGGCTGCCCTTATGCCTGGGCTGGGGAGGAGGTGGTTTAAGCATGACCCTGGTTGGTCCCTTCCGTGCAGAGATAATAGATGGTAGGGAAGGGTAAAGATGAGTGAGGGAGGATGGAAGGCCTGTGCAACAGGAGTGCTGTATTTATTATTGATTTTGAGCAAAGCGTGCTAAGTGCTTTGCAGTGAGCACGCGGGAAGTGTGCTAGGTGTTTAAACAGCAGCGCCGAGCCGCGCTGGGAGGGGAAAGTCTTTTGCAGCTCCGTGATACAAACTGAAGGGATATTTTTGTTCTAACTCAGTCTCCCCCTATGAATAATGCATGCTGCTCTCCCAGAAACACGGGGTAGTCGGAAATACGCTGTGTCCGTGACAAACACACTGCACATTACTGTAATAGAGCTTAAAGACCGTTCCCGTTGACTCTTACTATTTAAAGCTAAGAAATGGGCAATGTGTTTTCCCAGTCAGCCACCACTTTAACTCTAATGCTCTGCTATTCCCCATCGGCTATCAGTGTTCAGAGCGAGCGCGAGCGTTTGCACAGAGGGAAGGGTGTGTGCTCTGACTGTGGGGTGGGTTATTCCCGTGGCTGAAATGTCTGGAGCAACAAGTACAGATGCCTTGTGGGCTCTCCTTGGTGAGCTCCTGCACGGAAGAGTCACTGCCATTAACTCTGCAGTCAAGGAAGCCCCTGTCCCCCGAGTCCCCAGCTCAGCCAGGCAGGTGATGTGAGCATCTCTCCCCAGGAGCGGCCCCGTACACATCCCAGGCTCTGGCTGCTGCAGGGCGGGTACCACAGCCGGGCAGGGTGAGCTTATGAGCTACATCTTCTCTGCCTCTGCTTTGCATCTCCTCTTTTTGTAGCCTCTGAGACAGAACACACCATGACGTGGATCTGTTCGGTCAGCTGAGGTGTGCGAACCAGGTCTGCCTGGGTTTGAGAGGTGCCACCTCTGACAGAAACGGTGGGATTGCTGCAGAAGAACTTGCGTGAATCCTTTGTCTGCCTTGTGCAGGAGCAGATGGTGTGTGTCCTCCTGCACAGTTTCTGTCCTTTCCGGCCTCGATCTGTTCCCAGTATGCTCTGAAACACCCATATGAAGCAGAATATCCTCTGTAAAATGCTGAGGCTGGTGTGACGTTCTCTGGCAGGTGACTTCTCGATTCTACAGAAAATAAGAGAATTGATTTTTAAGATGCTTTGGAGGAATTCCCACCCTCTTTCCCCTAAGCAGGCCAAGGAATGCGATTTCATTCATCATGTACTTGCTTCAAAGCATCATTTACCGCTGAAGGATTGAGCAAATATAATTTAAGGTTCCACTGTGCATGTGACAGATTTAATTAGTGTACACGGGAGCTCAAAGTTGTTCAGAAAGTATTTGTTTGCATAAAAATAGGCTATGTCTGCAATTTATACTGGAATAAAGTACTGCAGTTGTGAAGAATTTAATGAGTTGTTGCGTAATGCACTTTATAAACACCATCCTAGATGGGAAATTGTATTAGGAAATCAAAACTAGGTTAGGAAACGTAACCAAATCCAGCCGTCCATACCCTCTAGCTCCACAGCGGCTGTGGGGTGTTGTTAATGCCCTCCAGTTAACCCGAGTGGGCATCGTGTGTGTGTCAGCAGCGGTTGTCACGGGAGCTGGAGTGGAAACCCCTCATGATCTGCTCTCAGCAGTGACACAGCAGTGGGGACTGGGACGGGCGGCTGAGGCACCAGCTCTGCCTGCCCCTGGCTCTGAGAGAACCTCTTCTCTTACCGCATCTGGAGAGCTGGTTCTAAACCACGGCAACTTTTAGTGCAGAACTGTCAGAAAATCATTGGCCCGTCAGCTGAGAGGCTGGTACAAAGCTAGAAACTCTGGGTTTGTCTTGTAGAAATCAAACAGTAATATGCTAATAGTGCGTGGCAATCACACACGGTACGTTAATTGTGAAAGATGCTGGCAGGCTGTTTGTTCCATGGCAGTGAAGCTGGCGAGGATTCAGGACGGCGTGAAAGGTGATGACACAGCACGGCTTTCTCTGTGGAGCAGAGATGCTGGCG
>WTSP01025037.1:0-13988 GCA_025331215.1 Actenoides lindsayi | reverse complement strand
AAAATAAAATGTTTTCAGGGAGCTCTTAGCAATTCCTGTGTGATCTTGCTGTTGATTTTGACTGCTGAGAAATGACACCCGCTTCCCTGCAGACACGGGGTGTCACTGGCAGTTTGACCCCGGTGCAGCTTACGTTGTAGGGAGTATGCCCCCTACTCTATTCCTTCAGCAGGCAGACCAGGTAGGTGTGAAGAGGGGGAGCAGAGCACTGTGCCCTCTGCTCTTTCTGCTCGCTGTCCGGCAGCCTGGGGCCGGAGGACGCTGTTTCAGAGCTGCTGCAGCTGCTGGCAGGTGTGGAAATGCCAGTCAAACAAATAATGTAATTAATGTGCTTGCTTCTTTATGGGCAGGCAGCATGGATGGGGAGATGGGTTCTGTTCTGATAATCTTGTTTCAGTGGAATTTCCATTTTACACTTCTCGTACAAACCCCGGGAGCTTGTACAGCACTGAGCTGCAGGCACAATCTTCTGGGAGTGAACTCATCATTTCCTCCTCGGGAACTTCAGTTGTTACCTCGTACCTCTGGAGGTCACTCTAACAAAGATGAAAATGCAGATGCTGGAAATTGTTTTAAGGTTCTTATTTGGCGGCTCCCTCTCCAAATTATTTTCTGTGTTTGCAGCACATGCATGTGTGGAATTTGATCGATGCTTTATTTTCTGCATGGGAAGTTCTTGATCCTGCAAGCTCTTGATCCTTCAGTCCCTTCTTCTGGTTAACTACAGCAGTCAGCACCTCCTGTGTCTGCCCAGTTTGAAGATTTTCCCACTGGCCAGAAATGGAAGATGTCACCTGGCACCTCACATCCAGCTCTGAATGGTTTAGTGTGTGCTCATTGGTGTGAAACCCCTGAGAGCTCTGGTCCTTCCCTGGAGAGTCGGGGGGCTTTGGTATGGTTGTGTCCAGTGCTTTTTGCACTGACACCAGACCTGCAGGGTTGCTTTCTTAAAGACGCAGTTTGAAATGGGAAAAGCCTTAAAGCAAATTAACCCAAGGCAGCACCTAATCAAGTCTCCAGTGTGTAGCCTTAGCCACTGAACTATCAACTGCTCCTTCTTAATAAAGCGAAGAGGTGCTGACAAATCGCAGTGTAATTTAACAGCTGCTAATTGTCTTTTTTGTAGTATGCAGTAAACCAAGAAGGGGCCTGAACCTCTCAGCATTTAGTCTCTTTAACATTTCTTTATTCTGCAGAGGGGTCTGAAAGAGCTTTATTGAGCAGAGGAGCGAGAGCCATCCGCTGCACATCGGCCAGATGTCAACACTCTGCTTCCAAACAGACTCAAACCTTCTTTTTATTGACATTGTTCCCGGAGCCTTGACTTTGGCTTTGGCATAATTGTATTTTGAAAGCTGCCCTTTTACCCTCGGTGGGCTGCTGTAGAACAGAAGAAAATCCTCATTCATGACTAATGAAAGCACGTTGTTCCACGAAGAGCTGAATTACCAAGGCTTGCATATTGATTCTTGCTTATAGATGTGCACCTTGTACTTGGATTCTCTGCTGTCTAATGAGGCGTGAGCTCTGACTTGCAGCCTGGAGCTTTCAAAGCATCCCTCCTTACTCTGTCCTCCTTCACAAGGTATTATTCTAGGAGAAATAAGAGTTTTTCATTCTATTGGTACGCAGCATGACCTTCAACTCTAAACACCCTAAAATAAAGTTTGTCTGGACTTTCCAGTTGATGTAACCAGACTGCAGCATAAAGCTTGAAGGTTTCTCATGATCTGAGGCTTGTGCTCTCCAGTTGTATATCACCTGAAAAGTACAATGCCTGTTCCTGATACGTCAGGATATAGACACTATTTTTTGTTTGATGGCTCCGCTTGACTTTTCAATGACTAAAATTTACATCATGGGTTTTCAATCACCTAAGTTAGTTCTTAGCAGAACTTCAGATGCCTTTGATCTCTGCCCACAGGTTAACTGCTCTGAGGAGTCTCAGAATTGTTGGTATAGTTAAACAGACAACATTTTTCTTTTGATTAGACACTGAGGCTAGTGCAACTGTCTGCTTTTCAGAGTTATCTGAGCAGCCTTCTCAAGTGCTGGAAGTTTACCCTTGAATATGACAGGTATAAAACATGTTCTCTGTGTCTGCGTATCTTTGGGTTGAGTGATTGATCTGCTACCTCAGTGTGAGCTCCAGCTTTGTCACCCTGGCACTTGCAGGCTGAGCTATATGCTCTGCAATGGGAGATGACCGAGGAGGAGATTACCAAGGACGCTCCTAGGATGGAGCAATCGCCAGCAGAAACCTTTGCATCATTTGCAAATCCATGAATTTGGTTCGTGTCCTAATAAGCACAGGATGTCTGTAACAAACGTGGTTTTCAAGGACACCCACCGAGCACAGAGGAAATGCTCCTGCAGCTTGCAACCTGAGTCATGTCGCTCAGCATCTTCTCTTCAGGGGGTGTTAACTCTTCAGAGGTTGTTATCAATCAGCTGGTTAAAAACCTCTGCTTATATTATTTCAGTAAATGGGGAAGGACATGCAGCAACTACAGGAAGAATGTGGTGCGAGCTGTGTTTTAATTTTTCCCTGAACTAATGTTTAAAAATGAATGCAGAAATGATGAAGATACATTGCAGGAGTAGGCCAGAGCATGGCCTATGCATTCATTTTATTCAGAACAGTGATAATGCCTAATGAAAGCAGGCAGGAGAGCAAGGCCCTATCAATTAGTCCCCATCAGGTGCTAAGTAAACTTCTCCTGGCAGCTGTTCCTGGCAGAAGCGACGTGGGCAGGAGGCGATGCTGCAAGGCCCCCTCCTGCTGCTGCTTCCTTCAGTGTTTCCTGGTCCTCAGAGCTCTGGGAAGTGCTCTCTCGGGCAGGTCAAGCAGGGGTGACCCCTCGGGGCTGAGCAGGCTGCGTGGGCTGTTCCTGGCTGGCCACAGAGGGGACTCCACAGCCGTGAGATCGCGGTTCTGCCCAAAGAGGGGCTTAGCAAAGCCTGGGTTGGCTTTGCCGATCCAGCCGTTGATGTGGAATTTCCCGTCGTGCCAGCGCGTGTCGTGTCCTGCGCCCCGCCGGGTACCACCCACAGCAACCTTGTCTGCACCTTTGCTTCGGAGAAACAGTTCTATCTCTTGGGCTTTGTGCTCTTGCTCCTTCCCCCAGATGCTACTGTTAGCTCTGGTATCTGTGACCTCATCTACTGAATTTCAGGGCTTTCATCAGCCCTAGGTATAGAGGAACCCCCTTCAGTAAGAGTGCTGGGAGTGCAGAGCGAACAGCGTGCATTCGCTGGGGGCAGATTATCTCCCTGGGTTTGCCCTGCAGTCATTACATGCTAAAAAGAAGGGGAAAAAACCCTCAGTAAGAGTTAAACAGAAGACTTAACACCTGCAAAGTTAAGAAATGGTAAATAGCAATTAAAACTTAAAAAGGATGGTTTTACTGTGGCATTTGAGAATGGTTTATTTGGGAACGAACGTTGGAAGAGAAACAAAACTTGGTGTGTAGGAATGGGAACAGTTTTATGCAAGAGGCAGCAGCGTGGTACCCGTGGGCTGGGTGAGGCAGGCCGAGGTGGAGGCAGCGCATCCTCCCCTCGCCGTCGCGCTGGCCGGGTGCCTGCTCGGTGTGACCAACGTTGACTCTGGGCCGGGGATCTTTTTTCTCCGAGTCTGTTGGTGCCGCGGCAGCGGGTGGCAGCGACCTGCTGGGAACTGCGCAGAGTAAGAATTGCCAGGTGAAGGTGGGGAAAAATGATACATTGAGAGTTTGAGTGGCAGCTGTCAAATGTTCAGCTGAGACCAATCTCTGTTTAATTTGCCTCAAGAGATGAGAAATTCCTTGGTGACATTTAGTTATATCTCCGAAGGTGGTAGGGGTTAGGTTTTTTGGAGACCACTTCTCTGATGTGCCAGAGAATAAGTATTCAATTTTCTTTTCTCCCAAGAGACTCTGGGCATCTTGTTGAAATACCAAGGAGAGGGAAGTAGAAAGACATAAAAAGGTTGTTAGAAATATTTAAGAAAGTGGCATTTAGCAGGTGTAAAGGCCTCGTGTCAGGCGCGGTGCTGGCCTGTGTACTAATTGTTGCGCGTAAATATCACCAGGAACCGTGTTGGTTTGGTTTGGGTCTTTTGGTTTATTTGTTTTTTTAGAGGACATCTCTGAGAAATGTTGAAACTTTCATTTGTCAACAGACTTTTTGTTGGGTAAGAACCAGGGTGCAGCACATCCCACTTATATTGACAGATTGCTGGAGTAAATGAATTCGGTGAAATTATGATGGAGCTGCAAACACTGGTAGGTGGCATCTCCCGGAGTGATTGCCAGAAGTGCCCTTAGGGATAAACCTCTGGAGAAAGAAGAATTTTCTTCATTAGTGGCTGGGTGGTGTTCCCAGAAACACAGAAGCAGGGGGATTTCCCCGACAGACCCCGCTGCTGCCCAGGGCCCTCTCACAGAGCCGGGGGAACGCGCTGATGTGCAGATTTGTGTCGTGAAGGGACATCTTCACCAGCAGCCCAGCCCGGCTGCTGCCGAGGGTGGGCGAGACCAGCAGCGGGGCTGTGTCGAGTCGGGGCTCCATCCCCCGTGGGCACGTGGGTCCTGCTCTGCTCCCAACCTCCTCCTGAAACAGTGGAAAGCTGGAAGCTGCCCGTAGCGGAGATTTGGTTGTTCCTGGGTTGGTTTGTTTGCCCAGCTTGGGGGCTGGGTGGCGTTTTGGAAAGAAAACAGATATTAAAAGAAATGTCATTTTTTCTAAAGTTACTGCTTGAGTGCAAACACCCCCACACGCCCTACCCCCAGTGAAGGCCCTGCCAGGGGAGGGACATTCCCATCTGGGATCATTCCCTGGAGCCGACATGCTGACTGGCTGAGAGGAAAGCTTGTTAAGAGGATTTTCCCGGAGCTCCTCCAGCTCTCCTCGTTACCCCCGTTTGATGCGGGCAGATCTGGCACGAAGACAAATGCACCCTTGGTGCTTAGGAAGCACCAGTGTCTGCTGCAGTGATGAATGAAATTCCTGCCACGAAGCTTGTTTCACCTTGTGATGTGCATGTTTAATTGTTTGACAGGCTTTGATAGAAAGGACAACATTTAAGTGTCTGTATATTCACAGCATATGGTTCAATGAACTGATCTTCCTGTATTCATGCCTTATAAATGGCTTTGAATGCACATCTAACGAGGGCCCGTGTTATGATAGGATAGGTAGAGCAAAAGGAGAGTGCTTCAATTGGCATCTGAAAGGCATCAGTTTCTGTATGGGATGACAGTGTGAAAGTGCCTCTTAGAATAATCCATGGAAAATGCAAGAGATGAGTTAAATGTGAACCCAGGAGGAAGGTCTTGAAGATTGTGCTTGCAGCAAAAATCTGATCAATCGAGAACAGAAAGCGAAACAATGGTAGAGCCTACCAGCTAAGTAGGTCACCAGTTAACGAGGCAGTGACTCAAGCAGGGAGGGAGAATTTAATCTCTAAACACCGAATCCTGAGTTTGCTTGGAATAAAATGTGTGTATAAATTTAGCAGCTGGTCAAATAAGATAAAAATATTTTTATTTTGTTCTCTTGTACGCAGCTTTTATTATAATTACTTAGACAATGCCTTAATAACTTTTAGCACTGAAGTCTTGCTTACCTGGTGTGACAAGGCGTGTGCAGCTGCCCCTGTCCCAGCCTGGCCTTGTCCCCAGCACCTGAAGGAATGCCCCGGCTCGCCTCTGCTGCCCACAGTTAGGGGGAGCTGAGAGAGTCAAGTTCTGTGTGTCCTATCTGGAGATGTAATACAAAAATGTGTGTATGAAAAGCGTAATATATAATGCCATTGATGGATGGCCCAAAAAAGTGGCTGTGCTATCAACTTAATTGGTACATCCTTTATGTGGCTTAAAGGATGTGTGGAGTATACCTGAGGTGACAGAATTCAGGTCAGTGCTTCCCTGACATGTTTGCTCTCTGCGAACAGTCAGGACTTGAACAAACTGCTTTTCCTCCAGGAACGGCTCTGCCTTCACTTGAACCCCAGTTAATATCTTTCTGGGGTTATAATTAGTATTTTATCTTGCTGATTAATGGAGAAAGATCTGTAAGACGTATCGTAAAATCATTTAGCAATAAACCGCTGTGTAATAAGTGTCTTTGTAATATTTTAGTGCTGACACACAGAACTTACTCTTCCTCCTCAGATGCCAACACGGGATTTATACTAATGTGGGGGAAATTAATTGCAGACCTGTCCAGCCACAGTCTGCACTTCTGGTAGTCCCTAAGCTGAGCTGGCTGCAGCTGAGGGTTCAGTCACGGGAGGAAGTGTTTAATAACGATGATGAGCCACTAAGATGTGACATCAAGCCCCACTGTTTTATTTTGTCTGCTACACAGTTTTGTGCTCCTGGAAAAATATCGTCTGATTTTCATGCCTGTAACTCTCCTCACAGAGCAGATTTTCTCTATGGTGTTATTCTGAGTTGTGTCTGCGAGTTAGCCGAGGGTCTGAACAGCCCTCAGCCTGGAGACAGGGCAGTAAGTGCACTAGAAGCAGCCAGGGAAGGGATGTTATTGTCCACCCGAGTCCAGAGGAGAACACCTGGGTGGGTGCCCTCTTGTCAGTGCACTGCATGGAGGATGCTCTTCTGTCTGCAGAATGATGTGTCTTGTTATTTGGTCCTGGCTATCAGCCCCTGTTAAACAGAAGATGTCCACGTGAAGCTGTGCACAGGTTTAATCTGACTAGATCTTCAAGGTGTTGAGTTCTAAATTTCAATCGGAGACTGAAGGTGAAATTCTTGCTCTTGTACTTGGTTGTCTTTATTATCCAGAGCATCTTGTTCTCCTGAGGTTTTTAAAAGCATCCTGGACATGAGCACAAATTCTGGACAGTGAGAGGTGTTTAACTACCAGCAAAATGTTTAGTTGGAAAAAAGCGTTTGAAGAGAGATTTGAACCCTCACCAAGCTTTGTTAGTGGCTGGCAAAGAAGAGTTATCTGAAGAAATCCTTCAGCGGGGAAGGAACAGAACAGGAGCCAGGAGAATTTTTTGAACAGAAGCAGAGTTATTTTTGTGAAAAACTTCAAACAGTTTTGCATACAAGCAGCTTCTCATTTGCACCTTTCCAGTCAAACCCATCTGTCCTGCACTAGCCAGTCCGCGGGCAGATGCCCCGTTTCTCTTCCTGGCAGTGGCCGTGCCAGACTTTCTGAAAGGACAACTTGCTGGTTTTTCCCCTTTTTGCCATCACACCTCCGCTGCCCGACAGCAGCTCGTGACTGCTGCCTCCAGTGTGTTCTTGGCTTGGTTTGGTGGTGTCGCAGGGAGGACGAGGGGAAGTCTCTTCTCTTGTCCTGGGCAGCGCTGCGTTTCAGTCTGCGAATGGTTCCTCCCCGGAGCTGTCTGCCCAGGGCCCCCCGGGAGAGTCGCTGCTCCCCGCACCGTGGCGGGGGGTTAGCCAGGGGCTGTGAGGGGAGCACACGTTGTGTTTGCCTTCCCTCTGGTAGATGTTTTGCAGCCATGTGCTTCTAGGCGTTGGGTTAAAATAATGCAACGCATGTGTGTTTTCAGAGATGATGTGAGTTTTGGATTAATTAAGAATGTAAGTTCCAGGCTCCTTTAGATGTGGGCTCTTATTAATATTTATAAAAAACGATTGCATATTAATACATTCATCATATGTAAGATGTGGCACTGTCTGTTTTAATAGATTTTTTTTAGAACACCCTTGTGACTGAGAGGATGTTCTCCTCTGTCCTTCTTAGAGTTGCAAGAATAATCATTCGGATTTATTCTCCCCATGTTTATACAAGTTGTTTTGGTGCTGTTTTTTCATCTTCCTTTTTAATTGCCTTGCCAGGCTGTCGCTAGAAGGCTGCGGGTGATGCAGTTTCAGCTGGAGGAGTTGGATGCACTGCAGTCAGAACGCTCCAGCAGCCCAATGGCTGTAGGAGAGAGTGCGACCGCATCCCATCGCAGCGCTGGTGCCGAAGAGCGTCAATGAACGGGGGCTCGGGCTGCTCTGGGGGTACCGGTGGAGGGGGGGCAGCCTCCTGAGCACAGCACTGCTCTGAGAGCGGTGCGGGTGCCAGCACTGGGCGCTCGGCTGGGGCCCGGCCAGCTCCGTGCCCGTTGCCAGCCCTGCCGAGGGGCCGCTCCGGCTCGGGCACCGGAGCGGGCAGGGGCTGCGGCAGGGTGGCTGCCAGGCTGGCCGATTGGCACCCGTGCCAGGGCAGAGGCCAAGCCACGGGCCGGGCGTCCCCCTGTCCCCGAGGAATGGCTGTAGGCTTGGTAGCTGGGCGTGAGGTGCTTTTTCATGGAGGAAAAAGAAACTTCTTTCTATTTAGTCCTTTGGCAAGCGTCTGTAACGAAGGTCTGGAGCCCTTGTCTCGCCCTGTCCCCGTGTGTTTGTGCTGGGGTTTGGCTGAACTTCCCCCGGCTCCTTCCTCTGCAGTAATTGGGATTCCATATTTTTTTTGAAATCTTTTTAGCGTTCCTCATTTCAAAGTTAATTTGCTTTCAGAGCAACCCAATTAGAGGTGAATCACTCTCTATATGTGCAATTCTGCACTAATTGCTTTATTTGATCATTTTATATTTATAAGGTAAATGCCTTATTTTCTTTAGAGGGGAGCTATCATTGCCTCCCACCTATGGCATCTCAAGGTCTTTCCCATTCTGTGGCTGGCTATTAGCAATAAAGAGCAGTGTTATTGCTCGCTTGTTCCCAGAATGATGTAATTTGCAAAAGCCTCACACGAGGCAGCCGTCAGGTACCGTTTGACAGCAGGCTGCTTGAAGGGCTCGGGAGAGCGGTTGCGGCGAGCTGTGCCCGTCCTCTCTGACATCGCGGGCACGGGAGCTCGGGTCCTGCTGGGCCAAACCCCTGGGATCGGAGCCTGGCTGTGCGTGGTGCTGCGGAGAGATCCGATAGCTCTTCCAGGCCCCAGCTGACCGTGGTGCTGATGCTAAACTTCAGCTGCACCCCCAATCCCGCGTCCTGGACTGCGGTATGTTTTCTGGGTCGGAATCTGCATCGCCTCGTTTCGCAGTAAAGATACAGAAATAGCTGAAGGCGGAGCCCCTTCTCTCTGTTCTGCTACGTGGGTTTAGGGCTAATTCTGAATTGATCCACAGCGCTCATAAAATAAAAATAACTTTAAAATATTTGACTATTGGCATGTGTTGGGGAGAACAAGCGTGAAGGCAGGCCTGGTTTCCAGTCAGCCTCACAGTGGGACAGCTCCAGCTCTAAGTGTTCACAGCGTGTTCTTCAGGCTGGGTTAATACACATCAATTCTCACCGACAAATTAACATGCAGCGTTTGCTGTCAGCACGTTTATCAGCTGGGGCAGCTGCAGTAACCTTCTCCCAGGTGTGATTTTCCCTGATTCCTGTTTTTGTCTTTGGGGGGAGATTCATTCTGGCCATGCCCTCACCACACCTTTCTTCCAGCCCTGTCCTACAATGAAAAGGGGGAGTGTGCTCCAAGTCCAGACCTGGGAAGGGAGAAAATCTAAATCCAGAGTTTTGAGCAGTGGGAGTAAAAGCGAAGCAGGGAGTGGGTGAAATGCCAGATTCACTAATGATAAGAGTCAGGTGAACGTGGCAAGCTGCATTCGTCTGGCATTAAAAAAATAGCTACTTCCTTAAAAAATAATGCAATAGAAGGTGATACTGTGTGGGGAAGCCTGCAGCAGACTTTCCTGGGAGAGAAATAAAGTTCTGTTCTTTAAAATTAAATGAATAATCAGTACATAAGTAAGTTTTGTGTTGGTATGTACAACATGTGACACTTGAGCTTTTAGTTTATTTGTAACTTCAAGGATACTGTAGCCAAATTAGTAATATAAAAATTGCTGCCTTGTACCATTTCAAAGTTGCAGGCAGCACTATCCATCTCTAGCAGAATCCCCTCCCTCCAGCCAGCCAGCAACAACAAAAGGAACTGGCACAAATTCAGTTCATTCTGTCTGGAAGCAAGGCTGAGAAATACCCTCACCATAACTCATCACTGTTTTCCCTGTGTGAACTGTGATCTCGTCGTTATCCTTTCTGCCACCCTCAAGATGATGCTGTTCTCTGGGGAGTTTCTCTCCAGGCAGCTCTGCCAGCAGCCCCTGTTGCTACCAGCACAGCGAGCGCTGGGTGCCAGTTCCCGGGGACGTCCAATCCCGTGTAGGACCCCGGGGGCTGCCGTTGAGCAGGATGGTGCTGTGCCGGTGCGGCGCTGCCCGGGTGTGGTTGGGTTAAGCGGTTGGCTCGTTGCATTAGCCTTTCCCCGTTACGGGAATGGCGGGCGCTGGAGGCTCCTGGGATACTCGCAGACCAGAAAGCATTGAAATGCGCTTCCTTACCACCAGCTGCCGTTGGAGTAAGAAGCTTTTGTGAGTCATTTCCAAACCCACTGGGCCAAAGAGCCCAACGGGGAGACCCCGGAGCCTGCAGAGCTGCAGAGGCTGGAGGAAGGCCTCGGCAACTGCTCTTCTTTTGGCCTGGATCCCGCGAAGCAGCGTCTTTAACTGGTGAGACTGGTTTGGAGCCCCCTCTGCGGGGTGAAAGCCAAGCCCCCTGCCTCTGCTGTGGGGAGCTGGGGATCGCGGGCCCTGCGCAAGGAACCGCTTTGCTAAGCAGAGCGAGTGGTCGTGTTCGAGATGGCCTGAAAAGGAGATGCTTTGTAAAGTGACCTTCTCAGCGCTGAAGACTCTGGGTGGGCAGGAGCGTGGCTGTGGGGACCAGGTGGGCAAGGAGACGGGCAGGAGGAGCTGACTGAGTCCTGTCTTGCAGATACAAACAAACCCACCCTTCTCTGGGGCCAGAACAATGTCAGGGGCTCCTGCCTGGCCCTGGAGATGGGTGCCTGTCTGTCCTGGCCTTCATCACACCTGGCAGCTTTGTCCTAGCATAGTCATGGGGGATGCTGGGACAGAGTGCAGGGCTTGACAGAGTGATGAAGAGCACGTGCTGATGTGAAGGACAGATTGCAGCAGCCAGGCTGTGCTAATAGCTTGTAATGCAGGGGAAGAATAAAGCAAACACCCCCTGGAAGGTGCAGGCAGGGCAGGTGCCCTGGCAGCCGTGGGATGAGACCCTGTGGCTGCTGCTCCCGTGGCTGCCCTGGGCCCCCCCCAACTGCCAGCCCCCAGCAAACACAAAACTCCTGCATCCAGAAGGCTATAAAAATACATGATGGGGAATATCGGTAAGAGCATCAATCTTCATGAGTGAGGAGAGGATGGAGTAAGGGAGTCACAAGTGAGTTATCCTGTCACTCCTGACAAATGAAGATGAATTGTGTGACAGTGGCTATTTATTTATACACTTTGCTGGGTATGCATATGGGGCTGAGCAGGATAAACAGCATCGTGTCACATGTGTAACCGTGTGCTACAGAGGGCTGTTGTCAAGGTGAGTTTTGGGTGGTTATTGCTGCGTATGGTTAAAGCAGTCAGTGACTTGGCTCCACAGAAGTCTTCAGATGACAGATTACCCGTTAAGGGGCGAGGGAGGGCAGGGGCTGGAAACAAGCCCTGGAGCTGCAGTGATGCTTTTTGGTGGGACCTCGTGCTGGTCGGCGGGGCAGTGCCACAGCTCTGTGCCCCCCGTGAGCGTGGAGCACACAACTGTTGGGGGAAGTTCAGAACATCTCTTCTACAAGAAAACCTACGAAACAGGGGATGGACCTGTCCCCCATCTTTGAAAAACAAGCAGGGGGTGGAAAGGGGGTGGCACGCTCTAGAAACGCTGCTTTTCCTTTGTTAACCAGCTGGCACGCACGTTTCTTTCTGTTGCCTTGCGATTAGCTGCCCCTGGGCGAGGGACAGATCCTATCTGCAGACACTGCACTGGTGTGCAGCTTTGACACCTTCCAGCTCACAGATGCTCTGCCTGGTGGCCTCGTGCACCACTTGTATGTGCAATGAGTAGGTGGGACAGGAGCATTTTGAGCGGTTACTCTGCTCGCGTGTGTCAGGAGGGGATTTCTGAACACAGGACAAGGAGGGGTTTGTGCTGGGGACAGGCTCGGGGAGGAGCAGGGTGACTCCTGGCGTGGTGAGGTGCCAGTGCTGCCCCAGCCTGCCTGGGGGGAGTGAGGCCAGGCACTTCTTCAGTTATTCACCAAAAAGTCACCTGTCCATCAAATGAAATAATAATCCTTGCTTTGTTGAGTTTGCTACTTGAAATGATTTTAAGTCGTGTTTGTTTGGATGGAAAGCACGGTGCAGCTGGCTCCCCATGACAATCTGTGTCCTCTCTAAAAAGCGATGAACATATTTCCCCCCAGTTCTCCTTAATCTCTTTGTCACCCAGTTGTGTGTGTGTATATGGTCCCCTGGAGTGTCAGAAAATCCTCACCTTCCTTGGTCAAGCAAAATACAAAACTTAGAGCCACTATCACTGTCAATGAAGAAATGGAAATAAAACAGAAATAAAGTTATTAAAACTCCCACATAATATCGGTGGAGAACAGATGGGTGTAAAGAGGCCAAGAGTAATTTTAAAAGAATGAGAGAGAAAAATCAGCCTGTCAGAAGAAACAGAACCTGAAACAGCCTTCCAAAAGAAATACAGCGGAGTAAGAAGAAGGTTCAGCAATTATCAAGTGTATTTTCACTTTATATGTCAGGATTATATGGCAGCTCTGAGAGAGATCAGGGCAGACTTTCTCTAGCTGATGCCTTCTGGGCTGGATATCTTTGTTTTCCTGAAGCCCACAGCACTGGGAAGATTGAAATCTGTAATTTTGAGGAATCTGTGTTACTGGATGGAGTAAAGCACTGGGAGTGTAATCCCCGATGTTTTGCAACACGTGTCTCATCGAGGGGGTCGTGAAGATGCAGGATGCGTGGGCCCGGGAGAGCATCGTGCACTCCGCGTTGCGCGCCTTTATGGATGCAAATTTATTTTCAAATTAACCCTCAGCTCAGTGGAGTCCCACTAATCCTTTTACAAAGGCATGAAGTGCTAATCCAAGTGCTGCGCTGGGTTTGCTGCTGTTTGAGCAGCTACCTAGATTAGTTCTCGTGTTTAAAATGGATTTTGTATTATTTGTATCCGGAGCGCAGTTTAAATTAGGGGTGACTTTTTGCTACTCCGGAGAGGTTTCCCGGGAGAGAGCTGGTAGGAAATCTTACTTCCAGGTTGCTTCCCAGAATAGAAAGCTGCAGCAGCTGAGTTACCGTGTCCTTTGGTTCGCAGGGCTGTGGATTACAGCTGGCTTCTGCTCGCGGAGCAGTGCCGAGGTGTGGTGTTAATAGCGTCCTGACTTCTGCCTGCGGCAGAGCGCAGGTGGGGATGGAGCCGAGGGAAGGAGGCTGCTGTGCTCTGACCCTCGGAGCTGACGAGGGACGTGTAGGGGGCCTGGGCTGGGGCTGCTGGTTCCCTTATCTTCCATCGGTATGTTGATAAACTGTTAGTGCTAAATTGTCCTGGGTCTAATACGAGCTTTACGGCAGTCAGGTATGAAATCCATTAGTGCCTGTCATACTGCTTGGCTAATGGAAGGAAATCCTGTTTTCTCCATTAGATTTTGGTCGGATCCCTTTATCTGCCCATTACGTCTCCTGTAACTCCTCCTAATGGAACCGGAGTAATACAGACTGACAAAGAATCGGGGAAAAAATGACACTGCAATGGGGGGAGCTGTAAAAGCCTCTATTGCCCCTACTTGGCCTTGTTAAGGAACGTGAAATCTGAATTAGTTTAAAGACTTGTTTTGTTCAGTGACTGATCCTCTGAGCTTGTTCCCTTTACTTAAAATAACAAGTAATTTTTGTTTTGCAATGAATGTCATGATACAGAAAAATGTTTACTGAGCTCAGTGCAATAGCTTCCCTGGCCCCTTTGTCTTCATGAAAAGCACACGGCAGGGCTGCCTTATAATTTACTGTTGTTTTATTAATTTAATCTCACAGTTCCTCCAGCAATCATTCCTCTCAAAAACAGGGATTTCTGATCCAAGCCAGCCGGCCAAAAACCAAAGGCAGTTTGCAAACAACCCAATAGAAACGTTAATAAGCCAAACGGCAG
>WTSP01025035.1:0-61697 GCA_025331215.1 Actenoides lindsayi | reverse complement strand
AAGAAAAAAAAAAAAAAAAAAAAAAAAAAATTGAAAAAAGAAAGAGAAAAAAACACACAAAAAAAAAAAAAACAAAAAAAGGAAAAGGGAAAGAAATAAAAGAATAAAGGGAAAAAAAGGAAAAATAAATTAAAAAAAAATCAAAAGCTAAAGAAGAAAGAAAAGTAAGAGAAAAAGAAAGAAAGCAGAAGAAAAAGAAAATGAAAAGTCAATTTGAAAAAAAAATATGGAATAAATAAATGTTTTAACTAGAAACCGAAGATCCATGAACTGGCTTTTAAAATTATTTGCCTAAGTCGGTGGCTTTGTTTGTCTTTAGGAATATAATGCCTTAAATTTAACTAGAAGAAATATACCTGTATTAATATATCTGTGTTAACCAAGCACTGGATCGTGGCTTTTAAGTAGACATGGATCAGTCACTTAAGTAGAACACACCTCCCTGATCACTTATGTAAGAAGAGCAAACCTTCATATCTATTTCACAGGGGCATGGATAAGAGATAACAAAATACACCAGGCAGCCAGCAGCTGTAATCATGATCCAATATTGCTGCTTAGATGCTGACCAGGCTAGATATTACAATAGGGGAAATAGTACCATGCTGCTCAGAGGAGCGTATGTGCTGCCTGTTCGCATGTCTGATCAGGACTTCACATGAGCAGTAACAGTCAGACCCTTATAAGAACTCTTACTGTTGGGATGTTTCATCATACATTCAAACACAGTTAGGTATTGTACAATCCTAAAGCTAAACAAAGACAGTTCAAAAATAAATTTTGTGACTGGAAAATCTGAAAAGCTTTTCATTTTGGCAATATAAACGGAAATGTTTGCAACAAAACAGATCTATTATCAACCTGGCATGCAGGCAATGGTAATGCAAACACTCGTGAAGGTCTAGGCAAGACTGGAAAGTACTTATCATTTTAAAATCAAAACTATATGGCCACATAATTTTGTATTGTTCTGACTCAAAATTGAATGGAGCTTTTTAATTGTTACCGAAGTTGATAAACTCACCAAATTCAAGGACTTAAATTGAATCTGAATGCTTTTGAAAAGAACTAATTCTATTAGTTCTGAAAGGAATCCATGTTTAAAAGGCTTTGGCAAAGAAAGAGGTATGCCTTCAATTGCATTAAATGCAACAAACACAGAATCTGCCTAATCTGTTCCTTGATAACACACATTTAATTGAAGATATTTTCTTCCACTTCTCCCTTGGAGAAATATAATACTCTACTAGTCAAATGATCATCCTGACCTTTTATTCTGTTCCTGCAGTGATATTTTACACACCATAATGTAGATTTATAGAGTAAGACAGTTATTTCTCTATTTATGATACCTACTTTTAAATTTTTAATTTTAATTAATTTCTTAAGTTTCTTAGTTCTCACTGTACATAAAAATATTTATTATGTATAATACTCCAAAGTAGAGTTTGGCAATTCTAAGCAATTTGTCTCAATAAAATAGTGCTAACTAGTCACAGATAAAATACACTAAGAAAATACAGTTAATTAGATCATTTAAGCCAAAGTACTTAGGATTTTTATCCTATTAGACATTTTCTTTCTGGGAGGAGGAAGATAGAAAGTAAAATAGAAGCATACAATCATTCTTTCCATCCATACTTATTAAAAATAACTGTATTACTGTTTAGCTCAGTATTATTCTTGATACATCTTTCTTCATATGGCACTCTTTCAACAAATCTAATGTGTTTAAGGAATATGTTTCTTATTCTTTCCTAATTATCTTTTGGGGATAACTTAAATATGATAGTTTCAAATTTCCCATTAATTTGTGTTTTTTCCTGTTTCCTTTTCCTTTACTAATTTCAAATTTAATCAAATTCAGTTTAATTTAAGCTTTATCAGTGTCAAAGCAGCTCAGTGTTTCCTTTCAGTGAATAGTGATGACATCAATTTCATCCTTCTTAGTTCTGCCAATTAATTTAGCAAAAATCTCTGAATTTTTCAATCCATCTTGCCTTAAATATTGTACCTCAGCTATGACTTTTGCTGCTTTATAATCTCAAATTTTGCGTATGCATACCTAAATACACGCATTCTTGCCCCTATTGGATGTGCGGCTGAGATCAGCCTTCAGAGCCGGACTGTCCCCGCGGCAGTTCGATAGAGCAGCAGACCTCGGCACAGGGGGCTTGCTTTTTTTTTTATTTCTCACGCTGAACCGGGTTCCACGTGTGTAGCAGGGTGACCTCCCACACCGAGCCGGCAGCTCTTGCGAGAGAGGTCAGGCGAGGTGTGGGCGGAGCCTCAGCCTCAGCGGGGTATTTAAACGCCTCAGGAGGTCCCAGCTCAAGGCTGAGAAAAGGGGCTGTGGTGAGTCATTGGAGTGTGTCTGCGCGTTTAGTCACTTGGGCGGGTCCGGCTATGGTTGCAACCTAAATGTTGCAAAAAGAAATGTGGCGACAGAGCCCCCACACAAACAAGTAGGTGTCCAGACCCCTGGCTGCAGGGAGTGCCGGAGCCTTGCACTTGCAATGAATGACTGCAGAGGCAATACCTGTATTTGGTGTGAGTGGGTAAATCACTTTCTCAGCCTTCTGGCAGACCTGAAAGAGGAGGTTGAAATGCTGAGGACGATTAGGGAGTTGGACTGGTGGAGTCAGGCTCTAACTTCCCTCAAACAGTCCCAACAGCCATGCAGAAATCAGGATACTGAGGGCTTCCTATCCTCTTGCCATCTGGCTGAATGCAATGACTTAGAAGGTAGGGAACCCTGGAGGCAAATTCCTGCCAGGTGTGGCATTCCAAGTAGCCACTGAACCTCCCCAGGTGCCCCTGCAAAATAGATTCACTGCTCTGGGTGAACCAGATATCAATGAGAATGATGTTCTGCAAGGAAAACCAAGCAACGGCAGCTATGACAGCTTGCCTAGTTTGCATGATTCACAGAGGCCAAGATAAAGCAAGGCTAAGATCAAAACGTTTGCAATTAAGAAAAAAAGATGGACCCTTGTTGTTGGGGACTTACTTCTGAGGGGTGTAGAAGGTCCTATATGCAGACCTGATCCACTCCTTAGGGAAGTATATTGCCTCCCTGGGGCCAGTGTTAAGGACATACTGAAAAAAATTCCTACCCTAGTCCATCCATCTGACTATTACCCATTAATGATTTTCCAAGTAGGCAATGTTGAAATCTCAACAAGAAACCTGAGAGCAATGAAGAAAAACTTTGGAGCCCTGAAACAAATGGTGAAGGGATTGGGAGTGCAAGCAGTATTTGCATCTATCCCACCATTAGCTATGTTTGATGAGGAACAGGAAAAGCCAGCAGATTAATGCCCGGCTATGTGACTGGTGTCATCAACAGGATTTGGGGTTCTTTGATCTACTTTACAAGGCCCCAGGCCTGCTGATTACAGATAGGAAATGCTTGCCTCCAAAGGAAAAAAGAATCCTGGGGCAAGAACTAGAAGGGCTGACTGAAAGGTCTTTAAACTAGGCTTGAAGGAGAATGGAGGTGGAATGGGGCTATACAGAGTGCTGTATCAGGGCGCACAGCGTGGGCAATGAACAGGGGAAACTGAAGACTATACAAGCCAGTTAAGTCGGCTTTGAGGACTCCAGGTACTTCATCAGGGGCCCAGTTCAAATGCCTTTATGCAAAAGGTGGGTCGAGGTTAATTGCATTGGGTTCAACAAAGCCAAGTGCTCGGTCCTGCACTCGGGTCATAACAACCCCATGGTAAGCTACAGACCTGGGGATGTGTGGTTGGAAAGCTGCAAGTTGGAAAAGGTACTAGGGGTATTGATCAATAGATGACTAAATATGAATCAGCAGTGAGTGCAGGTGGCCCAGAAGGCCAATGGCATCCTGGCTTGCATTAGAAACACTGTGGCCAGCAGGAATAGTGAGGTGATCATTGCCCTGTACTTGGTACTGGCGAAGCCACACCTTGAATATTGCATTCAGTTCTGGGCCCCTCAAAATAAGAAGGACATAGAAGTGCTGGAGCTTGTCCAGAAAAGGGCAATGAGGCTGGTGAAGGGCCTAGAACACAAGTCCTATGAGGAATGGCTGAGGGAGCTGGGGTTGTTTAGTCTGGAGGAGACTGAGGGGAGACCTTATCGTTCTCTGCAACTATCTGAAAAGATGTCGGAGTGAGGAGGTGGACACCCTCTTCTCCCTGGTGACGTATGAAAGGATCAGAGGGAATGGATGAAAGCTGTTCCAGGGGAGGTTTAAGGTGGATATTAGGAAACATTTCTTCACAAAAAGGGTTATCAGACATTGGAATGATCTTCCCAGGGCCGTGGTGGAGTCACCATCCCTGGAGGCATTTAAATGGCATGTGGACCTGGTGCTCAGGGACATGGTTTAGTGGTGAGCTTGCAGTGTTGGGTTAACGGTTGGACTAGATGATCTTGAAGGTCTCTTCCAACCAAAGACACTCTGATTCTTTCTGTGGGAACAATGGAGCTGCCCATCTAGGTCAGACACCTAGCCTCTCCACTTGCCAGAAAGGCCTTGTAATAGGCAGGTCTGGTTCCCTGGTCCCCACACTGATGACTTAATTATCAAGAGAAAACTTCCTCTATAATCCTTGTATAACTTGTCTGTTGTAACTTTGGATGTTCTTGTTGTTGATATAAACATTAAATTCCTGCAGCATCTCCAAAATATTGGCCACGAGAACACATTGTCGCCCATGCCTTATACTGAGGTCAGACTGGCTGCCCACTCCTCCATTTGTTATTATTTGGGTGCTTCAGGCACGGTGCCTCTGTGGTGGTGACAGTTAAACAAGAAAAATGTTACTGGAACCCAAGGACAGGGACATCTTCCTGTGAGATCTGCTCTATCCAGGAGGCAGGTCCTGCCAGGAAGCCTTTAATGAAGCTACTAGAAAAGGAGAGGGCAAACTCAGTGGCTCGGGGTTACAACCAGCAGCTGCTCTGGGAAGGTGGAAGGAGAACACGAGAGCAGGGCAGGAGGTGGGTCGCTGGTGGACTCCTGCCTGGAGTCTCAGCACCAGGAGCCACTGGGACCACACACTGCTCTCCTGGGATGACCAAGGCCTTTCCCTGAATGTGCCTGAAGCGCCAGTGCAGCCAGAGCAAACCCCGTCGAAACACAGGGGCAGGCAGGGCCCCCCCGCCCTGGGCACCGTGCTGGGGAGCAGCAAGAGCCCTCCGGAGTCTCCCCGCAGCCTCAGCCCAGCTACCCAGGCACCCTCCTTCTGTCACCGGCTCTGACCGTGCTCTTTTCCCAGGGGACCGGCAGCCGGAGGACCCCCCCCGTCGATGGGGAGGTGCCGTGCCGTGCTGTGCCGTGCCGTGCGGGACAAGGCGCGGGGCCGGCTCCCGATTCCCGTCCCCTGATACCAGCTCTCCATCCCGGCCCCGGGTCCCCGTTCCCCTTCCCGGAGCCCCGGATCCCGGCCAGCTCCGCGGCTCCGGGGCGGGGCGGGCGGGGCGGGGCGGCCCGGGCCGGCCGGGGATCCGGCGCTGCCGGAATAAGAGGCTACAGGAGCGCGGCGGTAGCTGCGGAGTGGAGCTGTGTCCTGGAGCTTCTCGGGAGCCGGCGGGCTGCGGCCCCCGCTACAGCCCTCATGGATAAATACAAAGGTGAGCCGGAGCCCCACGCGTGTCCGTGCCCCGCGGCAGCCCCGCACGGGGACCACCGCTTTTCCCCGCCTGGCGTGGGGCCATCAGGGTGCTGCGTGGCGGCGGTAGTGGGGAAGGGTCTGTTGGGGGAGCAGGCCCATTGACACGGGGCCGCGGCCGTTCGCTGTCCCCGCGCGTGGGAAAGCGCGGCGGCGATGGGTTGCGGCGGGCTGGGGGCCAGCTCCGGTGGAGGTGTTTCCTGAGAGGGCGCCCCGGGGGTCAGCTGCGGGGCAGAGGGTCCCCGCAAGCGGGGCACGGGCTGCGGGGGGCGCAGGGGTTGTCCCGCGAGTGGGAGCGGACGGCGAGGGCGGTAGGGAGGGAGGCCAGCAAGCCGGGCAGGGAGCCAGCGCCCGGGGGACGCGGTCCCCGCGAGTGGAGCCGGGTTCGGTTCGGGGCCGGCGGGGAGCGGAGCCCTCACGAGTCGGGCCGGGGGCACCGGGGAAGGCGCGGGCAGCGCTCGCAGGTCGCGGTCCCGCTCGGGGATGTGAAGTCCCGCATACCTGCCCTGAGCGCTGGGCAGCGAGGGAGGAAGGAGCGGAGGAGATCTCTCCTTTTACACTATCTGCAGATCAGGACCTTCTTTTTGCCCCTGAAAAGCAACGTCTTGTCTCGTTTTCTGCAGCTGCTGAGTTTGGCTAACGTTGCCTGCTCCCTCCTTCTTCCTCAATTGCCCATCTGCATGGACTTCCCACCCTCCCGGGCTTAACAGGCACGACATTGAGTGTCCTGTTTTTGAACTACAAGTAGGCTTGGTGGTTAGGGAGAGGGTAGGTGAGCAGTCTCAATCCTTTCTCTCTGTCAGATACCAACCGGGCTGGTGGTCACCCACGGACCATTTATTTTTCCCATGATCAATGGCTCTGGCGCTTCCTGTGCGATGCCGCTTGGCCATTATCACCAACAATGGCTCATCTCAGATCTGTGGCGGTGCGGGCAGCTCTTGGAAACTTCTCAAACCTCCCTGCACCTTGCTAGCTGAGGAGGGAGGAGGTGGGGTGAGGTGCCTGGGCATGGGACACTGAAGCGTGCATGAGGACTCTGCGATTTCTGCCCTTGCTAGTGTGCGAAAGTCCTCTCCGGAGGAGGTGGATCCAGCACTTGTGCAGCACAGAATAAGCCTGCAGTTAATTTTGCCTGTTGAGAGGGAATGTGGTTCTCCTTGTAACTGTAATCCTCCTTATGGAGCTTGAATATATAAGCAGGTAACTTGGTGCTAGAGCAATATATTCCTGCCTGGCCCCATTTGGACTTGTTACTGTCAAAATGGCAAGGTTTGGTTAGGACTCGGCAGATGCGTTCAAGCTAATAACCCTTGTTACCTAATCCTTCTTTGGTGGGGACTTTATATGTTAAGGTATCATATTGTGTAAAGTTAATTTTTGCTAGGAGTGTGTGGGGTTTTGACTATGGTCGTACTTTAGGATTCTGACAGGTCTGGCACTGTGCTTCCTGTTGCATTGATCCTTTTCCTCCTTACAATTGATACTTCACAGGCCTGATAAGTACAACAGAACACACTGGGAAAGTGATGTTAAAAATTATATTTCAAGTCAAATGTTGTGTAGCCTTTTTGTTGTTGTTTTGGGGTTTTTTTTCTTTCCTGGCAGGAGCTATGTAATTCCGTTCAGCTCCAGTAGCAAAGGAGAAGCTTGATTATCAAGATTCAGCTATGTTTTGTATATTGTCTTTTTACATACGCACACTGCTCCCTTGGAGCAGCGGGGATGTGTGCTGCACATGTGTAATGAATAGCAAGTGCAATTGCTTGCAGAGCCTTGCCAGTCCTTTTTGTGTTTGTGGTAACGAGTGGGTGTGTGCTAATGAGGGTACGGAGGCATCTCCAGCTCTGCAAGGCAGCCGCAGGTGACAGCAACAGCTCATTTAGTGGGTGGGAGGGGTCCCCAGTGTGGTGGGGTGGCTGGAGTCACCTGGTGCTGGTGAGGCAGGTTGGGGGGGGGGAAGGTTGGGATGGGGGAGAACTCTGTGGGAGTTGGGAGCCCTGAGGAGCAGGTGGAGAAAGCAGGCGAGTAAGCTGTTGTTAATTAGCACAAGGGTTATGTGTCTGTTCTCGTGGGGATACCTTGTTGTTGCCATGGCTGGTATGGGGAGTCTCCATCCTTGCCACTAGCCAAGCAGAGCACTTGTGCAGGGAAGTCCTGTAATGACAGAGGTGGAAAGAGTCAGAGGGTGATTGAGGAATGAACTGGTGTTCTGGGAGGAGGAATTTAACTACAAGATCTTTCCTATTAAGAAATTCAGGTTGCAAGCATCAGCAAAAGGCAGCATTTCTTTCCTTTAAAACAGGCGGGGATGTGCGTGCAGGTTAGAGCTTGGATTAAAGCACAAGAAGAGTCTCTCTTCTTTCAAGGGCAGGGTGAAACAGCCTTGGGAATCTGTTTGGGTGGAATGTGCAGGGCCAGGTGGGGTGCAAGTCTGGGAGGCCAGGGTTGAAGGCTGGCAGGGTGGCACCCATGGATGAGGAAGAGCTTGGGCTGTTGGACTTGTGTGATGGGATTGTGAAACTCCCCTGGGAATGGGTTTCCTTTCCCAGCTGCTGCAAATGGCTGTTGTAAGGCCTGCTGCATAGGAAGACATTGTCTCTTGACTCTTGTTAGGTCATTAAAGTTCTGAAGAACGATCTCAATGTGTGACAGGCTGTTTTTTTCCTGTTGAGCCACTGTAAAGAGTGTCTTCTGTTGGTAAAGCTGCTGTTTAAAAATCTACCTTCTCCCTGTGATTTAGGAAGTACGTGTGAGGCATACAGAGCAGCAAGATCCAACAGCCCGAGGGTACAAGAGAGACCTGCAGAGGGCAGAGTGGTTGCTGTACCTACAGCTGTGCAGTGACAAGGACAGAGCTGCCCATCTCTTGCCCCTCTTCTGTTCCCTGCAAGTTCCCATGTTCTCCTCCTTCCCATGTGTTTTGCCTTTGAATATGAGATTCATACAACTATCCCACCTTGTGCTCCCTGTTACAGTGGCACTATGGCTTCTTGCCTACTCTTTGCCTGGCTTGTCAGATGTGGCTGGTTGGTCCATGACCACTCCAGACACTGGAGGGGGGAAAAGGTGCTGAATGTATTGTTGCTGGTGAATGGTGTGTTGGTGGCAACTTTACTTGTCTACTATCCCTGTCAAGTCCTCTCAGACCAACCCCTTGTCTCCTCAGTCATGGGTGATTTCCCCCATGATGTAGCCTCATGTGTGTAGTCTAAAATGTCAAGTCATGTGAGCCTTGAGAGGTTTGTAAGATTATTAGTCTATTTCCAGGGTGTTAGGCCTCTGTAATGGAAATCAGAATGACTTGCAGCCCAGTTCTTCAAAGAAAGGTGTTTGGCATTCTTGTTTTACTGTCTTTGTTGAGCAAAGCCACAATGTTTCTTATCTGAGGGTCTCCCAGGGCGCTGCAGGGCATTGGTAGTGTTTGCAGTGCTCCCTTAAGGAGATGAGCATTGCTTGCCTTTGGAGGAGAGGTGGGCTTCTTAAGAGAACCCAACAGTTCAGTGTTGATAAGGATTAAAATGGTGACTACTTAGAAAGATAAGGCATTTGCTTGTTAATTAACATGTCTTAACTGGGAGGAGAAAGGGGTGTGAGTTTGTTTGGGACTTCAGCACGTGTTCTTTTTAACGAGCCCTTGCAACTACAAGGAGATATGTTCAGGATTAAACTGCAGAGATGGGAGTGAAAGATGTGAGCCTTGGTAACAATCTGAGGCCCTTTATAGACTTGTCAATCAGAGGCAGAAATGGACTGGTTCATTATAACGTGATCAAGGCTCTCTCCAAACATATGTGGTTTTTCCTCAGCTGAGCATCAACACAGCTGTTGTGTTTAGCAGATTGCCTTGGTGTGAGCCCATTGGAGAAAACAGGGCAATGTACTTGCCCTTTAGCAAATCAATACAATTTTCAGCTGCTGGGCTGAGTCGTCTTTTAAATGCAGATGAAAATGAATGCCCTGCATAACCTTATAATATACACAAGAACTCTCACTTCCGGTGGGTTGTGGAGGTGTGAAGGGACTCTCTTTGGGGAATAGGCAGCAGGAGTGCAGTCATTGACTCAGCATGGATTTAGGAGATGAAAACTTTTTCTGTGACTGAAACCACATCTTGTCTCAATTATACATCTACTGTGTCCGCCCTACCAAGCCATCCTACACACTGTCACCTGTGCCAGAATAATATTTCTGTCTCTTCAAGCACAGCTGCATTTCTTACTGAAACAGGGCACCTGAGGATGCTCTGAGTTGTTTTGGGTGTCCATGAGTCTCTCTGGCGTTCTCCAGGACAAACTCACTCAGATGAGCATGAGGCTGCAGAGATTCTGGCTGCAGCCCTGTGTGATGAGCAGTGATGGCCCTTGGGGGGTGTGTGTGTCTGTGTGTGTGTGTGTCATTCGCTGCCAGGCCTGGGGGTACTCCTTTTGCTGCTGCTGAAACAGTCGCTGGGACTTGCTTTGTGTCTTGAGAGTAAGGGGCAGTGATCCATGAAGCGAAGGGCAGTGGGAGCAGTATCCATGTAGCTCTGCCACTCTGGAGTCTGTGTCCCATCTGTGTCACTGCCAAGATTTCCAGGAACCTACTCCTAAAGGTAGCAGTACTCACAAGCTCTGGGCTCCTGCTTTTGGAGCACTCTGAGCAAGGCACAAGCCCTTGCTTTTCTCCTGTGGTGCTGATTAGTGTGTCAGGCAAGTCTCACCCCAGTTCCTCCATGCACCTTCATGACTTCCCGCAGCAGGATCAGCGCGCACCGTGCCCAGTTAGGGACCAGAGATACCATGTGAATGCATTTATTGTTTTCACAAATCGCTTTCATTGAACACCCACAGCCCAGGAACACAGGGAGTGTCTATGCAAAAATGCTTGTACTGCTTTATTTTGGAGCATGGCTGGTTGTTTCAGCTCCCAGCAGTGGCAACCAACTGGGGACAAGCAGGCAGCTGGGCAGCCCACATCACCCGGGCTCTGCAGGGCTGTGCACCACAGGCTTTTAAACTTGAATTTAAATCCGAATCGTCTACGTACTCGCTCCGTAATGTTTCCGTCTAAACATACTGCATGTATGAATGATTTAATGACTTGGCTGAATCCCTTAGGATTTTATAGCAAATGCAGGACCTGAATCCCACGTTCCCTAACCAGTGGTCAATGCCTTCCTTGCAGCCATCCTGCCTGGATCAGGGGAAACTAGGGATGCTGTTCTGTTGAAGTCCCTGTGTACTCTAATTTGCTGTATCTTCTGGAAAGGCAGGAGTCATCTAAGACAGGGAAAGGCATCTTCAGGCAATAGCAACTGGAGAACCCAGAGCTGTGGGGGGCATCTTGAGGAACCAAAAATCAGAGGTGCATTTATGATTAAAGATGATGCACATGCACGTAGGACATAGGTGTTTCTCTTTGAACCAGCCTGGCTGAAGCACAGATCCAGACCCAGCAAGTAAATTGGAATCCCACAGTCACACACCCAGTTAGACAACCTGCATGTTGTTTACTTCATCTTGGAAGTTGAGTCATTTGTGCTTTTCTCTCGGGTCAGCAGACAAGACAGACTGGTCCAGTCTGTGCTGCAGACTGTAAGCCCAGCTCTGTGGGTCAGAGATGTCTGACGTGGCTTTTCCCCAAGGAGCTGCTGGTGCAGGTGCCAATACAGCCAGTTTCTGGGCTGGAACCACTTATTTGGCTCTGGCTTGGGGGTGGACAGGGAGCTGTTGGTGAACAGGCAAGTTCCTGGTCAGTAGCTGGAAGAAGGCATTTCCATTTGAAGAACCATGCTGCAAGTTGAAAGAGAGTTAAATTTGGGCACTTCTCGTTGTGTGCTACAGTGCATGGTAAAAAACATGTGTGAACTGGAGGAACAACTCTAAACCCTCACAAAAGAAAATTCTGTTTAGGAGTGTTCAATCAGAAGGGACTGGTTGCCTGGTACCCAGAGTTCTTACTTATTTTAAAAAAAAAAAATTAAAAAAAATGTACTTGACTCCAGGGAGCAGAGCTTTAGGAGTCAAAGAGCCTCCAAAGCAAACAGAAGTGTGGCCAGTGGAGCAGGGCTGGCACTCTGCCCACACGCACCCCTTCTAGCAGGGCTGAGCGTTAGGGCCGAATCTGGCTTCCAGTTCCGGCCACAGACAAAAGATAGAACAGCCGGGGCTGAAACCACCACGAGCAGTTGAACTTGTCGGCCGGGGGGCCAGGACAGGCGTGAGAGCAGCTGTGGCTGAAGGAGGTGGGAGCAGGGCAGTCCCTGTCCCAGTGCCAGTGCAGGCTGGGTGGGAGCAGCACTGGAGGTCAGCGTGGCAGCTCACAGCCCGCACTGCAGCAGGGAGCTCTGGGAACTGCACTGGTTTGGTCTAAAGCTCAGACAACGAGGGTCAGGACTTAATAAAATACTTTTTTTTTCTTTTTTTTTTTTCTTTTTTTTTTTTTCTTCTTGCTGACCTATTGCCTTCTTCGTGGGCAGGATTCTGTAGAAAGCATGTCTTGAGGATGATTCGGTGTATGGCAACGTTGTCCTTACTTCCAGAGAGAGCTGTTTATAACCAAAAATCCCAGAATTATGGGATCAGACTGAAACTCCCACATAACATAAGGACTTGGCCACTTGCAATTTAATAAAAGCCAGTATTTTCACTCCTTGGGCAAACTGTGCTCTGTCTTGCATAAAGATATTTCTGATTTTTTTTTCTTTTTTTTCCTTTGGATCTGTTTAGGATAGAAGTGTAGTGCTTAGAAAAAGCCTGGGAAATGGGGATCTACAAGCCTTGGCTGGCAGTGCAGTCTGTTGGCTTCTTATTTCTGAGTGTAGGAATCTCCTGAGATAAGCAGGAGCAACAGCCACCCACAGTACAGGAGTGATGCATGTGTTTTCCCACTTGCTCTTGTGACTTAGGAGACTAAATCTTTTTAAAAATATATTTAGACTCCCAACCTCACTAATAATTAATGCAATTTAGGCTTTCCAGAGTTGGCACTGAGTCTGGGGGGTAAGAGGTGGGCAGCTAAGCAGTTGGGATGCTTTTCAAAGAAGTTTGTGTAACACTTTGGCAGCGTTGCTTTGAAAGAGGTGGGTCTGAGCCAGGAGATTCTTGCAGTTTATGCTCAAGTTGTGGCTTGAGCCCTTCCTTCTTGGACTGAGTTATGTGGGGAGCAAGTCGTGGGCTGCTATGAGTTGGGATCTCCTTCCTGGAGCCTGTGCGTGCTCTGAGGCAGGTGGCGAGGGGAAATGTGTGTGCGGGCTCCTGTGAGCTGAGATAAGGTATCTGCAAAGCAATCTCTGATCCAAAGCCACTCTGCTGATCTCATAGTTGCTATTTATCACTACAAAGTATGACAACTATTAAGGCTTGGGAAGAGATGGCTCGCAGAGAACATGAGTTGTGACATAGCAAAACCTTGTGCTAGTGGCTTTAGCTGAAAGTCTCTCCACAAGCCTGTGTGAAACATGGAGCTTTCTTCTGCTGAGGAATGCAACCAAGCCAGCTGTGGCCCCACAGCCTTCCAGTTGTCATTTCTGAGGAATAAGCCAGTGCAGGTGTCCAGTCAGTCTCAGTGCCAAGCAGCTCCAACTTCTGGTGGTCCCACTGTGAGTGAGCTGAAATCAGTACTAATGCAGAGATGCTCTTTGGTATCTGCTAGTTACAGGTATGCAGTCACAGCAGTAAGGTGGCCACCCTTTGTGGTAGCAAAATATCAGAAATGTAGAAATTTGGGCTGCCTTTGAAAGGAGAGATGTGGCAAGCCCAGACTTCTGCAGTGGCTTGTGACAGCTGGAGGCTGTCTGCCCCATCCATCCCATCAGCAGCTTCATCCCTGCTGCTTGTGGGGGGGAGCATGTCCTGTCTCCTTCGTTTAAATCTGGTGTCTTCAAGGATATTTTGCTTCTTATTGCAACCTCTAAAAATCCACCCTGCAGTCTTGAATTATGGAAACTTCTGCTCTTTTTTATTGTCATACTTTTCAGGCTTCTCTATTGCCCTGGGGTATACAGAATCAGGCGGAGAGCTGGGATTGTAATGTGCGGTTCTACATCTTCTATAGCATTGCCTGATCTTGGCAGCTGCAGGAGTGTGATAAAGCCCTGATGGAGAAGGGAACTGGATGGACTAATTGAGCTCAATCTACAAAGCAGCTGAGACCTTTCTACCTTGCTGTAGTTAGCTGGGCTGAGGGGTGGGATGTGCATCCATCTCATCTAACCACAGTCAGGTTTTTGGTCCCTGGTAGGAATTCAGTATGTGTGCACGTGCTTGTGGGTGAAGGCAGCTCTTTTTGCTTAAAGAAGGTGAGTAGTGCATGAAGCTGAACTAGGTCTGAGTTGAGATGTGATGCAAAGGCAGGCGAGCAAGTCTGGGTACTGTCCGTGGGCCAGGAGCCATCCTCCCCAAGCCTGAGGCCACACAAGAGCAGGCTGCATGCCAAACCAGGTGGCTCTTGCTCTGCCATCTGCTATCACAGGGATTTCGGGTCTGCTGGGCTGCATGGTGGCTGCATGCTCTTTCTCCTGAATTCTTTTCAGGCAGTGTGGCTGGTTTGCCTCATCGGGGGCATGTCGGTGCCTGGGGCTGCAAGTGTAAGCAGCACTGGGGCTGCAGGTGCTTTTGGAGTTCAACAACCTCACCTGTCTCATTGAAAGATGATCACAAGTACCCCAGAACAGTGCAAAGTCACCAGGGAAATGTGTGGGTGACTGTTGGGTGGTTTTGTTTTTCCCCTCCCCCAGTAATTATGCTCCCCACTTCTGTCATACTTCCTGAGCAGTAGAGTCAGAGCTGAACATGGTTGTTGGTGATGCTCAGAGTATGTTTAGTTATGATATCCTTAAAAGCCAGTGACCTCTGGAGAGCAACTTCTTGTGTGCTCTGCATCCTTCACCCCACCAGTTCATCTGGTGACACGTCCTTTGGGTGGTCTATGGGAAAGCTGCAGGAAAACATGAAGACTAATTTCTCATGGTCATAATCAACTGTTACTGGATTCTGCCTATAACAACAAATCATAACACTGAGGAGCTAACAATGCAGTCCCGCGTGTTCACCAAGCATGCACACAGGTTTTCTGCTGACAAGGTCCTGTCTCATTGCAGGGCTAGGGCTCTGTGGGATAAGGAGCAATCCAAATGCTCTCTGAGGCTTGCAGTGAAGATGCACTCACCTTAATACAAAACCACAACGTCATGTTTCTTCTTACTGATAGAAAACAGAAGTCAACTGCCATACTGTGTAGCAAAGCAACACTTGTCAATTATTTACTCTTGAGTTAAGCACGGTTTTATTTTATATAAACATAGATCCTTATTAATGCTTCAGCTTTATCCCATCTTCTCTTTTTTCTAGTCATTTTATAGGATACACGTATGCATGCACAGTGTCTTTCAGCTTTCTCTAATAAGCAATGCTAGCTGAAGATATTATCTAGTTGCCTAGATGTCATGTCAGTTTAATTTGCTGCAGTTAGAGCTTTGAAATTATTCTTCTAGTGAGATGATACTTCTTGGAAAATAGGTTGCCTTTCAGGTGCTGAAAGGAATTATTGGCTTGTTGGGTACTGGTTGTCCTAATGCAATATCGTACAGACCCTGTAACCAATTAAAGCGTGTCAGAAATACATCAACGCTTGCAAACGTGGCTTGGCTTATATCTCAGTTCATGTGAACGCTAAGTCCTGGTTCTAGGAAAATTCCTCAGTTTTGTAAATCACTTTTGAAGTGTATTTATTATGCTGAAATATAGTCTTGATTTGGGGTACTGCGTTATCATTCTGTCTCTGATCCTGATCCACAGCTATGGAGACACTGTTAACATGGTCTGTCATCTGAGCACTTGGGTCATGGTAGCTAGTCACACTTTCAGCTCAGTGGTCTCTGGAATTAATCACCTGTATGTGCCAAAATACTGATCAAATCTATTCAAATGGCTTACGCTGGCTTATAGTGAGCCAGCGGAAACTGGCAATATATGAAGCAGAACAGACCTGGGCATGGATGTAGTTGCTGTAATCCTGTGTCTGTTAGTACTCTGAACTCCTTAACTCCAGTGAACAAAGTTTTTGGATGAGGTTGCTCAAACAGATGCTTCCTTTGAATTCAGAGAGGTCTGTTTCTGGAAACTGAAGTGGGAGTTGTCAGGGTAGGGAGAAGTGACATGGCAATCAAAATTCCCTTACATTATCCTAAAGGTTGATTTCCCACGTCTGGCTGAGAAGAGAAACAAATGCTTTCTCGACCCAGGAGGCTCGGCATTCTCCAAACCAGAATGACTTATTTTTAATTCAGATAGTTCACTGGAGCTCTTAAACCAAAAGAACAATGACAGTTTTATTACACTGCTTAGAAATAACTGCAGTGAGCTTTGGGCAGTGCTGAGGTTGAAAATCCTGGGGTGCTGTAGGAAGGGAATACAGATACACCTGGCAGGCAGGTGTCCACACTGCCTGTGAGGCCAGACCTGCTGAGGGACAGCTGAGATGCTGGGGCAGCACCCAGGGGCAAGTTTTTACTCTGGGTGAAATTCCGTATGAAAACAGCACAAGATTTCATATTCAAGTTTCTTTGAACCAGCTACGTCAGCCTTCCTTCAATTCTTTGGCTTAAAGAATGACATCCCCCTAAGGTTATGTGCTGGGTTTATTCTTTTTCATTTGGATACCATTTTAGCTGTGGTGAGCCTCTTATTCTTGCAGTGCTCTGTTATTAATCCCACAGGGATGTTAAAACCAGAACAGGAGCACAGCCAGGTGCTGAGCACAGAACTTGTGTGAGAGGGTTTGAAGATCACGTGTAGGGAGTCCTATTAGTGCTGTGCATGTTATAAAATGGAGTATCCTTCCAGTTAACATAGGGAATTCACTGTCTCTCTGAAACTAGTGTTACTCCAACACTAGGATAAGAACTGTGAAGTGTTGCATACCGTTTCCAGATCGTGTGTTCTATCAGTTGTCTGCTTGGTGTCTCCATTAAGAAATGTGTAGGTCTGGGAGATACTCCAATGCTTGCTTTACAGTATTCTTACAATGCTTAATTCTGGTCAGACAACCTCACACTGACACTCTTGATTAGCTACAAAATCTTTGCAGTTTGCCTTTTGTTCCCATGCTGGACTGAGGTTTTTGTTGGAAATGCTGTGTTTTCAGCATATGTTCTTGTTTTTCCTGATAAACATGCATGTCTGCTGGCCTGCATTTAGAAGAGGTGGGAAGGGCTAAATTAATTCCTCATGTCACTCCAGTGTAGTCAACGGACTGACCACAAGAATCAGACTGGATCTAAGATTTATATTGAGTTTACCACAAGTTTTACCAATTTTTATTGATACATTACTTAGCTGTATTTCTGGTGCAATTGATGAGGATGTCTTTGATGTGCCAGGAAGTTTAATTTCAACACAACAAAAGCCAACTCATGGTAGAGGAGGAAAGTAGAGGTGGCAACTCCTTCACCAAACAGAAATGCTCACGTTTCGGAGTGCTAATAGCACAGATGCTCCATAGTTATTTGGCCCATGGATGATGAGGAGGCTCTCCTGCACTGGAGACATGTCTGATGAAAATGCAGCCAACTCATCTGTGGAGACCTCAGCAAGGGTTGGTGTTGAGGGCTGTGGAACTGACAGTGGAGCATGCACCACAGCACATACCCTGTCACTCTGTGGCATCTTCAACTTCTCCGATGCATTGGGCTGAAGCCTTTTCAGCTCCTGATGAAATGGTGCTTCTGAGTGTGTTTGCTAATCCCAGATTCGGCATTGGAATTTCAGTTTTTCTTTCAACTCTTGACTGTATGTTTGCCTTCCCTTGTTCCTGTATTTGCTGTTTGTTATTCCCGAATGTGCAGGCTGGCTCTTCCATAGGCTGAGAGTGCTGACTACTGAGAGAAGGAAGTAAAATATTCCATTTTGAATATGTAAAAGGAGCACAGACAGAGCTGGCTTCTAGATGAAAGAGTCAAATGCCAAACTGTTTTGTTTCAATTTGAGCAGCAGAAGCTTTGATCTAGAGGAGATGATTTGGTCAGTAGCAGGGAACAATTCTTTATAGTGAGTTTAGTGGAAGATTTAGGCTATGATGGCTTTGACACGTCAGTCAGAGTATAAAATGCGAAAATGAAAACCATAACATCTGAAACCAAGTGTGGAGGCTTTTCTGAAGAGAGAAAAATTATTTCTGAGGTTGGTTGCCAAGAGTTTTCCTGAAGCCAGAAAGGACTGGGGGAGGGATAGGGAGTGAAGGAAGATCACTCCTACCAAGATGGGAATAATGAGCAACGTGGACAAACCAGGAAGGGGACAGACTTTCTGTAGCACGTTTCAAGCCAGAGGTGGGGCCAGGATCCAGACTGGGATCTCCCGGCCCCAAGTCAAGCTCCATAATCCATATGTGCTGCCTCCGCTTCACCCTGACTCGATGCGTCTCTTTTGTCACTGCTCACAGCACTCTGGATGAGAAGCCAGATATGGTCAGACCCCACTCGGTCACAGGGTCAGCTCCAGTTGCATGGAGCAAGGATGGCCAGCTTCTTGCTACTGAGCTGCTTTTATCTGGAGCCAGGTGTCCGGACCCAGCTCAGCGCAGCTGCGTTTTGTGGCACCGCAGCTGACCAAACAAACACAGCTGGACCCAGCCTGGGGCTCTGCGCCTGCCCAGCACACGTGTAGTGTGAGCTCTGCCATTTGGTTGGTGTGCTGTGTGGCCAGGATCCTGGGGATGTGGTGAAACGCATCTGGCTTGACAGAACAAGCTGTTGGCCATTCCCTGTACAAAAGGAAAGTGTCACTGGAGTTCATTATTTCTGTAGTTTTATTCTACATCCAGCCGCTGACCTACTTTTTGTTCTGTGCTACTGTCCTCTATGGGCTACGAACGAATGGGTATCTACCTGGAGAGGGCCTCAGAACATTTCTTCATTCATTTTGGTGGCTGCATGCAGTAGGTCACGGAGACTTCATTGGCACAGTTGCCTTCTGAAGTAGCCTCCTAGCTAACAGTTTATTCCTGTTGAGGAGGACAACCCAGCCCTCAGCCTTACAATCCCACCTCCTTGCCTTCACCATCCCTGGCATTCGTTCTTCTCACCGGCAGACAGCTACTAGTTTCTCACCTGGATATTTTTCTGCTGGCTTGGCTCACTGACAAACTGAGTGGCAATGGGAGCAGGAGCGGTGTGCTGGAGAGAGGGACCCGTCCATTGAGTAGCAAAGCTCTGCCAAGTGGCTCACTTGGGGTGTCAAGGATGTGCAGGTCCTTCAGAGGTGCTTGGCAGAAGGGACTTCACTGGTCTGTGTTGTAGCCCTGGCCACAGAATTTGTTACAAAGTAGTCTGATTTGGTGGCCCAAGCTCTGTGGGTATAGAGGTGATGAAATTAGAGAGGGAAAAGATCCTTCAGGTCGTTTAGTTTATCCCATGTTTTGGAAAATGTGTATCTTCTGGTGTTCTCCATATTGGTATGTGGAATATTCCCTGTGAGGTGACCTGCTTTAGTTTTCTCAGGGATTATTCCATGGTCTGGGAGGTTGCATTACTCTTATGGATGTGATGTGTAAGAGCATCAAATTATTAGTATTGGACATATATAATGGAAGAGTAAGAACTTCCTTTCTTAGCGTGGAGAAGAAAAAAGCTATCTGCGTGATGACCAAGAACAGCTAGTGCTGCGATGTGAGAGCCGGAGAAAGTGTCTGGACCAGGGGATGTGCTGAGGATGCAGCTACTTGCGTGGCATGGTGTCACCAAATTGAAACTGTCCTGGCTCTCTCAAAATCCACAGCCAAACTGTGCTCAGCAAGCAGCTGCTGTCCTCCTGTAGCATCACCGTGTGACCAGTCAGGCTTGTGCATGTGAGAGTGCAGAGGTTGTGCTCGGAGATGGTTCAGAAGCTCAGAGCTTGCAAATGAAGTGGAGAGAGTGTGGTTGGAGGGAAGCAAGGTCCTCACCAGGTGCTGAGCTGGGCTGCAGGTGGGCAGCAGGGGCTACCTACGCTGTGGCTAGGAGGGTTCTCTTTGCTCGCTGCAGCTGGTGGCAAGGTGACCAGAGCAGCTCTGTCTGCCTGTGACAGGGTATGGAGCAGGGCTGATGGATTGTCCCTTCCTTGAGGAGAAAGGAACAAGGTTACAGGTGCTTTCACCCTGGGGGTGTGTGGAAGGGAGAAGGCACCTGCTGTCCATCCTACAGCAAAGAGGGTTGAGAGCTCCCAGATGTCACCAGATCCTTCTCTTCCTCTTCCAACTTCCCTTTCTACATACCATTACCATGATTTGTTTTTCTGATACATTTCCAGGAACTACCACTATTTTCAAAGTCCTGCAGAGACAGAGAGAGGTTCTTTCTGTGAAAGCTTGAGTAGCAGATGGTCGCATGAATTTTTCTTTTAAATAGTCTTATTCTTGGAGTGGCGCCTGTCACAGAGAAGACTTCTTCAGCCCAAGAAGCCTTCTTTTAGATTGTCTTCCCCTAAATCCCAATCACTTTAATAGAATATTTTGAATATATTTTTAATGAGGTTTTACTATTAGATTCCAAAGGGACTTTGAGAAATCTCCACCCCAGCCTCCTGCTCAGAGCAGAGCCAACACTGAACTCAGACCAGGTTGCCTGGGGATTTGTCCTGTCAGGTCTTGAAAATTTCGGATGATGGACTTACTACAATAAACTTTCATGGAGAAATTTTTTTCCTGTGTCCAGTGGGCACCTCCCAGTTTTAATTTATGTCCACTTCTTGTTATCCCACCATGCACCTCTCTGGAGAGCTGGGTCTTCTTGTCAGTGTTCTCATAGGCATTGGAGGGCTGCTCTTAGCCCCCCAGACTTTCTCCAGGCTGTGCAAGCCATGCTCAGCTGCCACTTGTGCCCTCCTGCTTCATCTCAACCCCTTTAGTGCCAGGGGCTGGATGCAACTCATGTGGCTCTAGGCACTGTAGCCTTCCTACAACTTCCTCCAGTTACTTATCAGGGCAGCTTTTGTATTCCTGCTGAACAAAGTGCTGATCTGACAAGAAATCTGAGCTTTGCTCTGCCAAGAATTGTACTCGTTGCCTACATCTCCTGCGCTCCTGAAATCTGGGAGGTAGGTGTGAATGAAAATAAGGGAGGATGAGAAGAAAACTGTTAAGTGAATTTAGCCTCTTCTCTTACTTGTGTTCTCAGATGGGATCTTTAAACCTTTACTTTAAACCTGAAGTACTTCTGCTAACTTCAAGTATGTGAATAGCTCTGCTGACTGTCAGAGGCTTGCAGGAACACAAAGGGGATTGTATGTGTTTGTGTCAGTGGAGATTAAGGCAGAACTCAACTGACCATCACTGGTAAGCAAATGAGAAGCTGATGGATTGAAAATGCATGGCAGTTCTGGCTAATCCCATCAAAACCTCCAGCAGTAGGTAGCATGGCAGTACGCGTGTACTCCTAGTTTCTGATGGTGCTTTTGATATTCCCATGCTTCAGTTGACTCCTCTCTTGAGTGCGTAGCATTGCTTGTGCTATACAGCAATAGGGTGAAAAATTAATGGCTTTACCCAGTGGCACCATGTGAATGTTACAAGTAAAAACATTTTGTTGTGAGTAGCACTGGTAATGTGTATGTTAACAAAAACAGTGGAAATGGGGACTCCAGTCCTCCAGGAAATGGCCAAAAGGACCTAACCAGAGGTGTTACTGCATGTTACCTGAGTGTAGCCACTGGGAGCTCATGGTAGTTTTACCTCTTGATAGAAATGGTCCTGTCTATTGGGTGGACACACACAGTGAGAATATTCATCTGCAGCTATAAAACTATAACCTTTGCAAGCAGTTAGGTGTCTTGCACAACTTCCAGATATCACAAAAATTGATGTTTATGAGCTCTAAATAGTAGTAAATGTACCTGGAATCCTGTGTGCCATAACCGTTATTAATTACTCTTACTGTTTGTTGTAACAAAATGTAATTTCAGTCCAGAACTGGTAGCAATCACCAAAGCTATAGGTATGTCTAATACTGCAGTAGTGTTGTGGAGGTCTCCCTTAAATGGAAGGGAATTGATGTGATAAATGTCGCATCAGAAAACTAAAACAAGTCTGTAGAAATTTCTGCTTGCAGCAAGGACTATAATTTTTAAGTATGGGACAAAGAGATGATAAATAATAAATCCATCAGGGAACAAGGAAATCATGTAGCAACTGCAAAAGATCCAGACATATGGAAAATTCAATTCCATGGAGAATTAAGTCACTATTATGTAATCATGATCAATGGAAATGAGTTGATGTCAGTATTGGACTGGCTTAATGCATGGATGGAAAATTGTGTCCTCTCAGGGAGACCTGTTAATAGGAGTGGAAGCTCCACGCATGCTGCATTTCCATTAACCGTTGGGCTTTTATTACCTAGGAGGGGCCTCATCCAAACACAGAAAAAGTAAAGAGGGTTTTTGCTAACTTGAAACTGATCTGGGGTCTGAATCCAAAAGATCTGTAAAAGATGGCAAACAGTAAGAGCTTGTGACGAACATCTACCTCGTACTGGTTGTTTGGGGTGAAACTTATCCCTTGCTTGCCATCTCTCAGAGTCTTTTGAGCTACAGGTTACATGCTTATCCACCAGGTAGGGCTAGGGTGGCCCAATAGCCTTGAAGTCCATGCCCAGGTAAGGATTTCCTTCCCAAACACCCAGCTGTGGGCTGGAAAGAGCTATATCTGGCACTGGGAGGAAGGAGCAGTCTGCCTTTGGCCATCTTGGGCAGTGCTGGTAATGGGCACTTTTGCTTTGACAGTCCATCCAAGCACCCTTGCTGATGATTTGAGAGCCAGAAGGATGTTTCTGGGGTGTGGTGGTTTGGGGTTTTGGTTGGGTGTGTGTTGTTTGGTTTTGTTTGGTTGGGTTTTTTTCCTGGTTTGTAATCGAGGATGATGAGGGGGAAACAGCATGTAAATGATTTAGAGAGAAGTTCATGCTCTAGGTACCTTGGACACTGAGATTAGGGCACTGCTCTGTGACACACTGAAGGTGCGTTTTAGTGACAAGCATCAGACGCATACCAACTAAAAGGGATCTTCTGTAAGGAAGCATGGGCTTTGTGGGAGACTCTTCCCTTCGTGCAGTAAGTTCAATATTCTGAAGTGTTACTGTGTAAGAAACCATGCCTCTGAATCAACAAAATAGGGAAAAATGTCAGCTGCGAAATGTTAGTGGATGGAGCATGAAGTGAGTGTGTGGGTGGTTTCGAATTAAGAAATGCCAGAGGTGGGGAGAGAGTAATGAGAGAAAAGGCGATGGGCTAGTCTTACCTTCGATAGTTTCCAGTCCAGTGAAACCCTGAGGGAGTGGGCAAAGGGTGTGTGAGGTCTCTAAGGGTGTCATCACAGGAGAGGACCTGAGTAGTTAAACACCTCACACTCACTGGAAGGGGGAGCTGCCATGTGTGCCCTTAGCTCTTCCCCCCAGCCAGGCTTTTCTGCTGCTTGCTTCATGCCTGCTCAACCGTCAACCCACCCTCTGAACCAATTCACTTGATCAGCCTAGCAGGGGAAAAATAAAAGATAAATAAAATATTAAAAACAAAGCAAAACAAAAAGCACAAAAAAATCACAAACCACCCAGCCCTTTTGTTGTTGCATATATTTTCCACTGAATTAGAGTTGATATGGCTCAATGCAGGGTGCAATGGATCCCAAGCGCAAGGGAAGGCTGAAACTATGTTGAGAGACATGGGGAAGAAAAGAGGAGCAGAGAAGTCTGAGTTCCTCATTTGGAAGACTTCTGGGTCCCTGAAATAACCTTGACATTTCCCACTGTGAACTCATGGAAAGGTTTGGAGGGTGCTATAACATGAAGAGAGCAAACAGACTTCAGTTCCTTGGACACTTCTGATTTTTCTATTAAGACTGTTCAGCTCAACTCAAACTTTTTCTGTGCTATGGAATAATACCTCTTAAAATGATGCTAGAGAGGTGAAGACACCCTTGGCTTTGTGAGCAATGTTAAAGTGATTGCATCTACTTCCTGCCCTGCAACTATGCAGATGCATTGAAAGTTGGCCCATGTCTTTCCTGAGAAACAGCTGTTAAATTTGGGAGGAAAAATATTTTATTCCTCACATTCTGGTGGATTTGAGGCTCACCAGCTGGCTGAGAAGCCTGCCAAGGCTCTGCTGTTGTGGAAATGTACAGTAACTGGGCATAAGTAGCTCTAAGCCCTTTTTGGACTTAAGTGTGAAAATGTCTTGGTGCTGGGAAGCTCTTGAATGTGTCTTTCAAAGAAAAAATAAATCAGAAGGGAATTGCTCTGCCTTTGCAAACAAACAAACCCATTATGGGGAATTTACTGTCCACATTTCCGCAATGCCTCTTAGGCTATGCCTGTTGGCTGGAGCTGTTCAAGCCCTCCAAGGCCCCCATGCTGTTAATGTCTATGTTTGAAATAAAATATTCATCCTAAAATCCTGGTTCCTAAACTGGATTATTTCTTTTTACTAATTTGTGTTATTTCATACTGAGGACCAAATTTTGACTAGACTGAGGAAAGTCCCTCACTGACTTCAATGAAATTAGACTCTAGCCCTAGCAGGCTGAATTGAAGGAGAGAAGATTTCTATGAAAATGACTACTCCATCAAATGCAATGTCTGTGTTTTGGTTTGGGTTTTTCTTTCTACCCTGAATGAACTGTTCTGATTTGCTTTTCTCAACTCCCTCCCCACCCACAACATGGGAAAAAGTTTCCATGAAGTATTTTGTGTGACTGCTGTAAAGCAAGTATTTTGTTTGCTGTAAATTGAAAGGAATTATGTTTGTCCCAGTTTTAAAGCCTGTCTCTGGATCGAAAACCGAATGTTTTCTGACTTCGGATGGAGTGGTGGTGCTTAGCAACAGGGACAGCCTTGTCCACCCCAAATGTATGCCCAGGTTGAGATGTTACAGTCCAAGTGAGTGAGCTGTGGATGCGTGGGCTGTAGATGAGTAAAGAACTGGTTGGATCTGTGGGCTCAAGGGGAAAATGGTGATGGTTTGTACTCTACCTGAAGACCAGTTACCAGCAGAGTTTCCCAGGGATTTGTCCTGGGGTCTATCTGTGACCTGGTGGAAGAGACGGATGAATCTCATCAAGGATAGGATAGTTATGACTCAACGCTTAATCCAGCATAAATACATGATACTCATATCATGAGGCAGCTGCCTTCAGGCTTTGTGGGGAGGTCCCTTCTCTGCAGGGGATGGTTGAAGGCTATGTAAGCTGTATTTAGCCATTTTGTGAGGATTCTGCATATGCATCCTATCTGGCCAAAGTTGCTCTTACGGGGGTCCAGGAGCTACTTGTGGGTGTCTCTTACAATGGGACAAAGATTGCAGGTGCTGCAAGTATAGTAAGGGATTTCCAGGTAGACTTCTTCCCTCTGGTTGGCCAGTCTCCTTGTATCAACCCTGACTATTAGTGAAACTCCAGTCAAGGTTTCTTTAATGTAGAGTGAATTGTTCTCTTGGGATGAAGTTCAGGCTGCAAAAGGCCAGAGCTTCTTTGGATCTCACCCAAGACTTTAACAAAGCATGAACCTATTTATATGATTTTTTTTTGTATACGCTATACAACATTTCTGAACAAGATGTTCTTCTAACCCTAGGAAAAGAAAGGCCAAGAGAGAAAGTGTGATGCGGTAGTGGGAGGCATTCAGATGCTGCCAAAATGGTATGATGTAACTTGATAGAGTGCCAATGTTTCAGCTGTAAACTGAATGCAGGTGAATACTGATTGAAATGAGCCCATGCAATATCTGTACTGCATCTGTTGTTTGCTTTAAGGTAGCATCTGGAAATACAGGTGAAGGAGCTGGATTCTGTCTGGTGATATATGAGGATTCTTATCTGTGTCTTCATCCCCAAGCAGAAACACAAACAACCCCCAGATAATGCAATGTTACACACTCTAAGCAACTATAAAAAGAACCCCAAACACACCTAACTACTTATGTTTATTTTCTGATGAGTAGACAGCTTGGGAAAATGTTGGCTTTATTTATTACACCCTGTCATCTTGCAGTCTTGATGTGTGTAAAACTCTGGTAACTGGCCTGGTGGCTGAAAGAGGTGGATGTGTTTATCTTGATTTTATGAAGGCTTTCAAAGCTCCCCCTTAACATTCTCATCGGAAACCTGATGAAGTACAAGCTAGAGAAGTGGACTGTGAGGTGAGGCAAAAACTCCCTGAACTGCCATGCTCAACGAGTTGTGACTGGAGACACAAAATCGAGCTGGAGGCCAGTCACTAGTGGTGTGCCCTAGGGGTTGATACTGGGGCCAAAACTAGTCAACATCTTCATTAGTGACTTAGCTGAGTGGGCAGAGTGTGTCCTCAGCAGTTCTGTAGGTAATATAAAACTGGAAGGAGTGGTTGATAGATCAGGTAGCTGTGCTGCTGTTAGGAAGAGCCTCACCAGTCTGGAGGAATGAACCAGGGATCTCCTGAAGTTCAAGAAAGGCAGAGTCCTGCCCTTGGGGAGGAATAACTGCAGGCACCTATATGTGCTGGGGCTACTGGAAAGCAGCTTCGCAAAAAGAAACACTCATGGTCCTGGTGGACACCAAGTTGAATGTGGGCCAGCAATGTGCCCTTGTGGCAACAGGCCAGCAGCCTCTGAGGCTGCATTAGACAGATTGTTGCCACCAAGTCAAGGGGGGTGATTTTTAATCTCTACTCATCCATGGTGAGACACATGGGGAGTACTGGCTCCAGTGCTGGCCTCTCCAGTAAAAGAAAGATGTGAATATACTGGAGCTGGTTCAGGAAAGGGCCATAGAGATGAAGGGATTGGAGCATCTGTTGAAGGAGGGGAGGCTGAGAGAGCTGGAACTTTTCAGTCTGGAGAAGGGTCAGTTCAGGGGGATCTCAGCCATACATATAAATGCCCAAAGAAGGTGGCGGGGAGGGGGAGCGTAAAAGAAGATAGACAGCCTTTTTTCAGTAGTACCTGGTGAGAGGACAAGAGGCAATGGGCCCAAACTGTAATACAGGATACTTCCATTTTAATGTAAGAAACACTTTTTCCCCTGTGAGGGCTGCCAGAAACTGGAACAGGTTGCTCTGAGTAACGTGCTACAGCTAACCTGGCTCCAAGCTTGGATTAGACAGTCTCCAGAGGTTCCTGCCCACCTCACCCATGGGAGTAGTGAAACGTCTTGATTGTCAGCATAGTGTGCAGTCCCTCTGGAGGGATTTCTGTGTGATCAGTGAGGAATCTGGGATGCAGTGTGTGTTACTCAAGCCCTAGCAGCTGCTTCTGCTAGGTACACCCTTAGTAACAGAGGCGGAACTTTTAAACAGTAGAGTATGTAAGTCCTCCTACGATACTCCTCCATAGAGGCACAGTCTGTGTCAGTCAAGGAAGTTTTAGGTTTCTGGAGCAGAGACTCTGTTCCCATGACACAGCTGCATGGATGAACACCCATCCTGTTGCACTGGATCTGCTTTTGGCATGCTCCATGTTTCTGTGAATTTGTGACTTTTAAGCTGTTCTAAAGATAATCTCAAGTGTTGAGAGTGTACTGTCAGGGCTGGAAAGAGGCTTTTCTGTGCTAATGGATTTACTGCCTCTCTGATTTCCTTGAGGCATCGCTAAATGTGTCACGCAGAAAGGTGGTTTCATCAGCAGTTCTGCTCAACTGGAGGGAAAATGTGCTCTATTTAATTTATATTTGGTCGGTTCAACATGAAGTCTCTCTTGTCAGGTCAGTGGCTTCCCAGGCACTTGCAAGTGGCTATTTTCTGTTCCTTTGCTGTGAGGGAAAGGTGAGCTCCCACCGCCACTGGCCATAGCTGATGTGGGCAGAGCTGCTGGCCAGGTTGCCCTCCAGCCAAGCATGGTGTTTGCTGTATCAATCCTGCGTGGCTGCCCTCTGGTTTTAGAGGTTTGGAAAAGTCTCTAGGATGTTTCTCTCCAGAGGATCTGATACAATGAGTCTCTTACGTGTACTGGAGTTCATCTGGGCAGGAGGGACTTCTAGTGCAAAGGCACATCTGTTACTCCTTGAGTGTGACTGCTGTCAAGGTTTCCGTCTCTCCAGCAGAGCAGTTCTTAGCCAAAGGCTTGGTAATCTTGATTTTTCAGAAGAGGGAAAGGGAGTAAGTCTTCAGGAGAACTGATTTTTTTTTTTAACTGAAAAGATTAGTTATGTCCTAAATTATAGTGTATTGAGTTGGTGTCTCTGACAACCATAGCTGTGTTGGTGGAAAGCTTCTGGAGGGCTTAGCTGGGCAGGATCCCACGTGTCTACTGTAGCTTTGGCAGGACACACCTTGCAAGGGACCTTGCACGGTCTCTCACAGAGGATGCCTCACTGCTCTTGTGCTTGGCTTTGCCTCTCCAGTGGGAGTGTTCCTGTCGGAGAGCACAAGACTGCCCAGCAAAACAAATGGCATTGTTTTCACATGGTGAAACCGCTCCCTCCACCTTCCCCTGCACCCCTGCCGGTGTCTTGGCTGTAAATCCTAAGGGGAAGCAGCGGGCTGAGTCATCTGGGGCTGTGTGTAGTTACAAAACAGAAAGGCTGGAAGGCTGTAGGGGCCTGGAGGAGAAACCAATGCACAGAAGATCTTGGCCAGAGGTGGTGGGTTCACTCCATGCTCTTTTCCTGTCCTCAGGCTTGGTTGCTGACCCAGAGCACCAGGTTGCAGCTGTGAGGCGATCAGTAGGAGACAGATCAAGAAAACCATTCGATGAGGCATCAAACTAAATTTACTTGCTTTTTCTTTGAAAAGACTTACACGTGAGCTCAGGGCAGGGACAGAAGCATGGCAAAAAGCTTGCATGTGGAATGGCTTTGAAGATTGGTGTTGCTTGTAGCAAGGATAAGAGGGATGGTTGTGCTTGACTCACAGCACCCAAGGTGCTGCCTGTGCAGCTCTGGCCACTTCAGCCTCTTCTTACCTTAGCTGCAGCCTGCAGCAACATAGCTTTGATCTCGCCTTGCACAAGGGTAAGAGGGAGCACCAGGGCTGCTGTGGTGGGTGTGCAGCCTGTGCTGTGACACACAGGGGCTGAGCCCAGCCTGGTCCTGCACCCTCAGGGTTAGCTGGGTGTTTGTAGCCTCCCCACATTCCCTCCCATCCCCTTTCCTCCTGGAATAACAAAATCAGAGCAGGGAGATTTTGATTGCTCTGCTGGGTCTCTCTTCCACCTACTCCAGCAGCTGATCTCCTCTTAATTATCAAAGTTACCCAGGGGAGGCAGTTCCCCCTGCACTTTACATTGATTTCTTGTGGAAGCTGTGTGTCCAGCCTTGGCTTGCCAGTCTAGTTCTCTGTCCACACTTTCCCTGAAAGAGCTGCTTTTCAGCAGAAGGGCTGTGGTTGCAAAGCTTCCTCCTTCTTGGAAGAGGCAGGGTGAAACAGCTCATGGTCCTGATACTGTATGATGGGAGGTAGAGAAGGTTAAGTACACTGGGGAGGGATTGCTCCTTTCCTTGCCATATCCAGTTTGCTGCTGGAGCAAATGAGCAGGAAATAGGAAGTGAATAAAGGAAAAGGGCTCTTTTGCATGCTGCAAGAGCAACCTGTGGGACACGCTGCTTGGCCAAAGAGTCACTGCTGTTAGCCTAGCTGTTAAAAAGGGCTTGCTAACTGGAGGTAACCCGAATTGGCCAGACCTCAAAGCAGTTGAGTGTGTCTGCATTGTGTCTTCTAGCTGGGCAAAATCAATCTACACGCTTCCAATAAAGGCAAAGCAAGTATATCATGGGCTCCTGGGGCTTGTGGGGGTTGTACAGCAGCTGATGTGGGGCAGTGTGCTCTTGCAGGCAACACCTGGAAAGCCTGCACATCTCTATAGGGTGCACTGGCAGTACCTCTGTAAAGACTCGCTGTCCTGTCTTGTCGGGGTTATGTGCCGTGCTGAGTCCTCAAAATGTAGACCCAAGCTCTGCACACCTAGCCCTGGTGACTGTTCTACAGGTGGGCTGCTGCTGCTGCAGTGGATCTGCTCCTCCATGGAGTACCAGGTATTGATTCAGGCTTGCTGGCCCAATGGTCTCCACCACAACTGCATTCCTCTGGCTCCCCAGGGTCCTGGTCTGGGATTTGAGGCGAGGGGATTTCTGCTTGTTTAAGAATGTTTTATTCATTTATTCCTAATCACACACAGTTCTCATTATCACTCAGGCTGTGGCGTTCAGCTATCTTGAAATGAAAAGAAAATACATGTTTGTCTTCCAGCACCTTGGGAGCCAAGGGAAGCTTTAGCCAGAGCCAAGATGTAACGTGGCAGCGCAAACACCAATATCTGATGTTCCTCTGGGTTTGTAATTATGACCCGAAGAGTTTCCCAAGGTTACCAGGACACATTAGCCTACAGGACCCAGTTGTCTGGCTGCCATAACACTAAACCTGTTCCTGTGGCAATGAGCTGATTGCTGTTTGGGTTTGTGCTGATTTAAGGGAGGGTGGTGTGGTGTTGGTGTTTTGGTTTGGTTTTGGGTTTTGTTTGGGGTTTTTTTGTGTGTGTGGTTATTTTATTGGGGGTTTTGTTGTTTGTTTGGGTTTTTTGTTTGTTTCTTGTGTTTCTTTCTTGTCTGGTTTTTTTGGTGGTTTCTCTTTGGTTATTTTGTTTCTTTTGTTTTTGTTTTGTTGGTTTTTTGGGTTTTGTTTTCGGTTGGGTTGGTTTTTTTTATAATGAGTACTGCTACATATCTCCCTTCTTCCTGATACAGCCAGAATCTCAGCACAATTTCTCAGTCCTGCAGCATCCCGTAAGGGGCACAGGCAGTGCCGGGCACTCTGCAGGGTTGTCGTGAGAAGCAGCCCTGTTCCCAGGGGTCCGTCAGTCCCGATACCATCATGGAGGTGAAGGGAGCCGGTTCAGCTCCACTGGCTTCTGCGGGGGGCTGTGCTGGGGCTGCTGCTCTTGTCATTTTTTCTCATAGTATTTTTGTCAGAGGAATGCACCTCCTGACCCGCTGCTTGCAGCACTGCCTGGGAGAGCAGAGTGCTGGGAAGGGGGCTCTCAGCCATGCTCCAGCTGCCACTTGCCAAGCTGCCGCTATTTTGGGAACAGCTGGGTGTTTCCAGGTCCCCTGGGCACACGCTCTGTTTCTCTTCTCGCCTTTGTTAATGCTACTTGAACAATAATGAGGGCTTGCAAACCAGCCATAATTTACGATCTATTTTTTTATTAGATAAGCAAGAGACAAAATGCATCCTGCTTACCCACCACCTCTCCCAGTTTTGGAGAAGCAGTGCTTGTCCGAGTGGGAAGTGTGCAGGGAGGGCTCTTTTGGCACAGGTACCAGCCATTTTTTCGCCTGATTTCATGCTCCCAGGCTACACCTAGTGTAGGGAGGGAAAGAAAAAAATATTTTTGTCCTATTGAAAATTGGGGTCCTGAAAGGTGAAATGTCTTAGGAACAAGCACAGTGTGTACATCTCGGGAGATCCTCCCCTCTGGGATGCTTTGGGAAGTTGCTGGTTGGCGAGGTGCAGGCCTGTTCCTGCCTTACCACTGAATCATCCCTCCCCGTGCCTGAGCACAGGCTCTGATCCTATCACAAACTTGCTTAAAAGTGAGTTGTGTGTGCAAGGATGTGCCATGGAGGGATGGAGTTAACAGCACGCTTGACTGCTATAGCTGAACCAGGGCAGTAAACAGGCCAGTCACAACCATAACGGCATTTCATAAATGTCTGCCCTTCTGAGTTGCTGGAAGATGGGCTTATTAGTCAGGGACTAAGGGAAATACATGAGTTTAGCACAGCTTTCAGATCACCCACCTACTGTACTTGGTACATGGACTGGCTAGAGGACTTTTTTCTTCAGGTTATGTCTTAAGTCTAACTGCTGTCCTGAGTGGGGATAGCCATGGGGATGGCTCCCTTGGGGAGCTCCGACTCCAAGTCCTCCCTTTGCATGACTGCAGCAGTGCGTCCCAGGCTCCTTGTTTCTCTCTCTTCATGGGCATCCTGAAAAGTTTTTGTTCGGCACGGTTCCAGCCCAAAGTCCTTCTGGAAACCAGATGTGTCAGCTCCACAAGACATCGTGCCTAAATATTTTCAAACAGAAGTTTGGGGTTGTCTTGTGACTCTTGGTTTGGGAGTTTAGCTTTTCAACGTTGGTTTTTGGTGTTGTCACCCTCTGCAACAAGGACACATCTGGAGCTGACTTTATCACTCAGACCAGGAGCAGCTCATACAGTGTTGGGTGGCATGAGGGGGAGGTTAGAGCAGACCCTTTGTCCACAGGGTCTTCTGAAAGGTGACTGAGAATGCAGCAGCTGTTTCCTAACCCAAATATTGCAGAAGCTGCTGGGTCTCATCCCAGGAAGGGTGTGCTTGCTGGAACTGCAGTCAGCAGCAGCAGAAGGGGAAGGAAAGCAGGCAAGTTAGGACATCAGAGGGGTTTTTCCTCCTTGTGTAGTAAGGAGATGACCTTGGAAGTGCTTCTTTATTGCAGCTTGTAATTTCTGAGGCTGGCTATGATGTGCAGGAAGAGGTTGGGTTGGGGTTCCCGGCTGCAGCTCCAGTCTGGGGCCCTTGCTGTCCACCAAAACAGGTTTCTCTGCAGGATGCTGCACTGGGATGCAGGTTGGCATGGCCAATGCTGACCCCTCTGCTGGAGAAGAGACCACTGTGTCTATGGGAGAGAAGCTTAAAATATTTCCAAGTTTCTCCTGTTGCTGGGAGAATAAGGGATTCCTGGTAATGCAGCTGGAGTTCGTAGGCAAAAATTATTGGTAATTCCCAGATGCTTTGGGCTTTTGGGCTAATGCAAAAGAGCCATAAACTTAGTCAGCTAGTGCAGTTAACCAGGAACTATAAGGGCTTTGTAGCACCGCTCTGGGATGAAGTTGTCAGAGCTTCCCTGATTAATCTGGCCCAGGGGAACTCTACTGGCATGAAAGTCTGATCGTGGTATCCTCTTGCACTTACAGTGAGTGGAAGACAAGTAGAAGATTTTCCTAATGGATTTTTTTTTTCTTCTTTTTCTATTTCCCTCTCCAGGAAAATCCTGACCTATCAGGAGCTCGCTTGCTTATTTTTAGCAAATGAAGCTGCTCAGAAATGTTTTTCAGGGAAGTTCCTCAGGTCCTAACTGGTATTTCTGATCATTCTTTGCAGTGATGGTACTGCCCTCGAAACCCAGGCCTGAGCCTCAGGGATCACTGCCTCTGTCTTGGGGGACTCCTACCCCCAAGTAACAGTAGTAGCATGTATACATGGATATGTAGGGGAATGACTTAAATAGGAGAGAGCAGCACCAGAGGAACTGGTGTTTGGTATGTGGAGGAGTTGCCTGTGATGCTGCACAATCTGAGCTCACTTTTGGTCCTCAATCCCTTCCATCCTAGAGGAGAGCCCCAGCAGCTCTGTGGGGTTATTGACTATTGAAGGAAGGTGGATTCTGTCTGTCTGTTATTAAAAATAAATAAAATCCCACAGTTTCCTGTTGAACATGGAGTGGTTTGTGGTTTCCCATTTCAGTGAGGCACAGCATTTGTTTCACTTTCATCTTGTTTTTTCTCTCTTTTGGGATCCCCAGAGCTGGACATCTGATGTGAATTGGGAAATTTCTGCACTGTTTGCCTCTGCATAACACTAGAGTTTCCTGATAGGAGGGCATCCTTCTCCTCTGTGCTTAAATTAAAACTTTTTTGATAGGCATCATTGGGGCTGTATAGATCTATACCAGGTGAAGATACAGCTCAGGTAAATGGATATCTGTGGTGACTGTGCATCAATAGTGTGATCTTTATGTATGCTCTGAGCATTTCTGTGCTCTCAAAGGAATCCTCCTTCTATATGTAACCCAATTTATTCAACTTCTGGTGCAAGTCCAAAGGTCTGGGTAGATCTGTCCAGCCTGTGGAGCTGACATAGCTAAGGAACACCCATTTCTAGTCAGTAACTACAGAGGTGAGCATGGTGAGCACTGTGTCCAGTTGCCTTTGATTTATGGCCAAAATACCCAGGTGGCTGCTTGGATATGGGTTAGGCTGATGGTACCACTTACACCTTCTGGAACAAATTCTGAAGTGGTGTCTTGGCTTACATAGCAAGATACTTTTGCAGTCTGCCACTGTCCTGAAATGTGGCATCCTTAGTACCTCCATGTGATGAGTCTTGCTGCTGCATTTGTCCCAAGATTGTTCTATTTCTCTCAGAATTGTGTCAGGAGTTTGTGAAAGAGGCCCTGTGAGACCTGTGAGGATAAGTGATGTAGGATGAAACCTTCCATTCCTTTGTGATTATGGTTGGATCCACAAGCCTGAAGCAGATGGGATCCAACATAGATTGTACTAAATACTGAGACAATTTTCAGTAAATACTTTGCATTATGACATCCTGTGAGCTTCCTCAGAGTGTTACTGGAAGCCTGTTAAAGCTTGCCAAATTTCCAGCAAATTTTTTTCTTTTACACTTGACAGATAAGAACTTTAGCTCCTTAACTGCAGTGACCTACTGAGCTGAGAGTGGAGTGGAGTGGTATGGTCTGGGGGGACCAGCTGTGCCAGGTGCTGCTTGAGCTCATTCCTCCAGCCTGACTCACCACATCTCACCTGCACCCAGCAAGACAACACGAGCCCTGTTTGCCTTCAGAGGGCTGTTGACTCATTTTAGCCGTCTCTGTCACTGTCCGGATATGAACCATTGAGCAAAAGAGTCTCTCATGTAGGGGAAAGGGTCAAGAAAACAGGCAGGAATGCCTTCAGGTAGAGAAAAGATGATGGGAAATAATGGCCCTATTGGAACACTAGCTTTGGCTTCACTCCACAGCTGCAAGTCTTTTGGCCTTGGATTTTATTGCAGACCTCTAGCTTTGGCTTTTCCTGTTCCAGAAGTGTAGAGATCTCCTGGTGCAAAGGGCTAAATGTTGAGTTTGTTGTGAGGTGCTTCAGCTTGCTGAGGAAAACCAGAACAAACCTTTCTGCAGGTTTCAGCTGTGAGTTTGCTGTTGTAGCCTCCCATTTGTTTGAATCACCAGTTCAGTCTCCTGTGGCATAGCAGAGATCTCAAAGCAGCAGAAATTTAGCCATGATCCTTGGTGACTGGAAACCACTGAGTGGTTTTTGCATCCTGTTTGATCTCTAACATCACACCTCTCCAACTGGAGCACCTGGCATGTCACACACCAGCAGAACAAACAGTGCTTACAGACCCTAGAAGCTTTTGAAGCCTTTGCTTCAAGAAAAATGTCTGTGATGAAGGAAGATAAAGTGCTATATACAAAACCAGTCCTCTAAGAAATGTCTTATCTCTGAGGGTTTTGCAGAAACCCTCTCCTGTTTGGGAATGATGAAAGAAAGACAGCTATTAATAAGCTGAAAGGTGAAATGGGAGCAGGACTCGTAGGTTTTGGTGGTGGCATCTTTCTCATGTATTCAACAGTTGCAAGGGTTTACTGTAAAAATGTTTTGACACATAATCATGTATCACGGTTTTGGGTCAGGGCAGCCTTTCAGACCTATAACCGATGCTCTCTGTTAACCCCCATCCCTCCACAGAGGGGAAGAGAAAGGGAATAAGGGAGAGAGACTCAGCCAGTAGAAAAGGGAATTAGAACAGCTTTAATGAAAACAGTAAAAATAGAATATATACAAAACCAGTATTGAACCCAACACCCCTGATGGCAATTGCATCACTGTCACCACTGATGCTGTGGAGCAGGTACTGGGGAAGTAGCAGACTGGGCCCAGTAGCAGATAGGAGATGTGTTCAGGAGCTGGATTCTGGTACCGGATTCAGGAACACACAGATCAAAGGCAGAATGAGAGTCCTCCTTGGATGCTGGCCACTGAAGAAGCAAGGAAGAAAGTGAAAGAAGAGCTGAGCAGAGCCAGGCTAGCCCCTCATGATCCCTGAGCTTATTACCTAATAGGACATATATGGGATGGAATCCCTTGTTGGTCAGTCCCTTGTTGACAGGGGTCTCCTGTCCTCTCCTCCCTGCAAGTGTGGCCTTTTGCTTTCTGCACCCCCAATGTGGTACACAAGATCCAGCAGTGTCTGGGTGCTAACTCTAAACATGGGGTGTTACCGCTGTCAGAAGTAGACACTGTCTGTGAAACAGGCTGCTAATTTCAGACAGTGCAGTTAGAACTGAGCTGAAAAGTAAAATCACTGAACAGAATTAGTTCTGGTCTCACTCAGACTGGGACATCATGAAACTACATTTCTGATACAGACTAGGAAGCACTGTGAAAGCTGAAGAAACTTTTCTGGCAGCAGCTCATCCTTCTTATCCTAGTGTGCTTGCCCAATCTGTGTCCCTTTCAAATTCTAATGACTTCCTCAGGCACCACAAACACTCTGGCCTTGTCACTTCTCTTTTTGAAGTTTGCTTTTCATAGTGCAGCCTTGTCTGAAGCGCTCCTGCTGTCAGTCAGCTAACTAGTCCAAAACACTTCCCTGCTTCAAAAAAATCCCTTAATCCCTTTTCGATTACAAAGAACAGCTCTCATGTTGCTGGCTGCTGACTCACGCAAGAAAGGTAGCATGCCTTGTGTCAGCCAGGAGAGGAAGTTCCTGCAGCCACCTAAAAATTTGGCAGAGAATTTGGACAGTGAGATGTCTGAGGTGGGAACCAGAGGTCTAGCTGCAGTGAAGTGTGTTAAGAGAATGTGTCTTGGTGAAGCCAGAGTCTGAGCATCAGCCAGTGCTGGGTGTGTAACTTAGCTGAAGCTTAGAGTGCCAGCCCCACCACTGAAGCTTTGTGCTTTGACCTAAAAGGCTGCCTGTGATGAAGGGTGAATATTGAAGAAAGTGCACTTCTGAAAAATCCCTGAAGCATTTAACTGCACGGTAGCTTTTCCCAGGTTTGCAGGACCAATTTGTCAAGTGGCTCCAGAGAAGATGAATTCTAATTCCTTCAGTTAGGGGAGGGATTTGAATCTACCTCCCCACCTGGTAGGTAAGGGCAAGTAGGCAACTGCCTGATCTTTGGGGATCCAGCCCCATCCCACTCCTTCCCCCCCTCAATTTACTCATTAACAAATGAGTAAATCAAATATGTTTACTTAAAGTTTGTTTGCTTGTTTTTTTTTTTAATTGCTTCCAATTAAGTCTGTAGCAAAATATACCTAGCCCTAAAAATGGGGAGTTGTTTTCCTAGTCATTTGTTTTTCCTTCATCTGCCTGCTTCTTAGAAAGCCTGGGCAAGCAGATAACAATAAAACAAATGAAATTGCCACAAACCACAACAGAAACAATCTTTGTGGTTATTTAACCTGAGAAGATTGAAAGGCTCTGTGGCTTTGTGCTCCCTGGCTGCTTTGGCTTCACCTTTGGGACTGGAGCTTAAGTGCAAAACTGGTAGAATGACAGTCAAAAGGTTTGAGAAGATGTTTGCAGTGACAGCCCACAACCTCTCCCTAAGCAATATACAAAGTTTACTGCTCCCTAAACTGGTAGGCAAAGCAGCATCTCTGCTTCTTCTTTTTCTCTGGGCTGTCAGCAAGTGGAGTGGCCAGTGGTTTTCAGGGCCTTCACTGCAGAACTGGGAGGCTGCTGGGTTGGCTGTGGCTGGCAGTTCCTTACCAGCTAGCCAGCCCTTGTGAGGATGGGCATCTTTATGCCTGTGAGTACCAGAAAACTATCTGGAGGGCAGTTCCTTCTTGCAAGATGCTAATCGTGTCCTTGACTGAATTGCTTCCAGCACTGCAGGCAGAGCCATAGCCAAGCCAAGCTGTACTTAGCACTAAGTAAACAGTTCCTTCAAGTCATTACTTTCATTAAAAGCTATTAATTCATTAGTGCCAAAGCTTAACTCAGTCATGTTCACCTTTTGGATGGAATGGATGACAATGTGTTTTTGAGTGAGGGCAGCATGACCTGCCCTTGGCTGCAGGGAGCTGGGCACGAGCTGCTGATCCCAACCCATTGCTGCTTGCTCCTGCTGCTCGCCTGGGCAGCAAGGGCTCCCCAGATAACCCGGGCAGGAAGGGATCCTCAGTTACTGAGGATAAGTGCTCATTAGCATGTAATGCTGAGAAGAGAAATGCTGGGCAAATTGTAGCCAGGCTACAAGGATGCCTCCAAAGTCTGTTAAGAGGGAGATGAAAGAGTCAAATGTGAGCCTAGAAAAGCCTCGAGGAAGCTAAATTTGCTGGAGGGGCTTGATCTCATTCATCAGCAGTTTCTTGTCACAGATTTTTCTGCTGTAATGGTAAATGAAAATAATGATCTAACTCTTAAATCTGTGATAGGATTAGCGATACCTTTGGCATATTTATGTAATGGGTTTCAGAGATTTAATTCAGAGTATTGTTCCCAGTCTGGATAACTGGCTCTCATTCATGTAAACAAAGTGCAAGACAGACAAAGTAAGAAAATCTTTTTTTATCCGGTAAATGGTTGTTTTGCTGGTTTGAGAGCCGTCTTTCATTTCCCATGCCCCACAGTCAGGATAGAAAGGGAGAAGTTTTCCAATTCACATGGAAAGAAAGAACCGCCAGTCTTTGTCCTGGTTCTCCGCTGCCTCAGCCCCCCTGGGCTCCTGCAGGGCCCTGTTGGGGAGGAAGGCAGAGGTGCAATGCAGTTGTCTCATCCTGAGCTTCCTCTTTCCTGCCTGTGCATGTCCGTGAGTTCGACTTGTTGCTGCTGCTTCATGATGAGGCTCAAGCCCAGGGTGACGGCTTCTCCAGTGACCCTAATGGCAAAACAAGATTCATGTCTCAGTTTTGGCAGCTCTTTCAGTGCTTTCCTCTGCCATACCTTGGAATAGATTCCTTCATGCAGCTGTGGGCAGTTGGACAGGCCCATCACCATAAGTCATACCAAGAGCTTGCCATTAAGTAGGTCACTGCAGAAGTTGCTTATCTCAGTAGGTAAGTGTCCATGGCTTCTCTGGTCTTTACTCTGTGAGTCTGATCACCACACCACGTGAGGCCTGGATCTGTAGGGAGACAAACAGGAGCTCATGTTGTATCTCCTCATGCAGTGGTGAGCAGCTCCAGCAGCTTTCAGGGCACTGACATCCTGACTATCTTCACTGGTTCCACACCGGTTTGAATATTACTGCATTGCTTATGAGAAGTATTGTATCACCATATTTCCTTCAAGTGTTGTCACCTGTGTTCTGTCAGGTCACATTTCTTTCACAGGGTGAATGGGATGTGTGCGTGCAGCCTTTGCATAAATTGGGTGGCCTGGGAGAGATTCCCTTCTGAGACTTTTCCTCATGAGTGACACATTTTCCCCAAGGCATGTGACACTTGTTTTTGTGAGTATTCGAGAGAGAGGCTCTACTATGAAAACATATTTGGGAGTTTCTTGGGCAACATGGATTAATAACACAGATACCAAATGGTACAAAAAAACTTGGACAGCATTTGAAAACCTGTTGAGTGATGAAAGGGATGTTTGGGGCGTGAAGCAGGGCAGAGCCTCTGTTTCTCTGGAGCATTGCTGCAGCATTAGGACAACATTGGTGTTTCCCCACAGAGCCTGTCTCTCAAAGCAGCTCATGTGGTGTCCAAGCTGCTTTGGTAACCTACGGCAAACTGGGGAGTTACCTGCTTTTGGGAGGCCACCCTGGCTTCAGTGAAATGTCGTGCTGGAGGTGTGGGAGAAGAATAATGGTGTCATCTCTTGAATGCTCAAGTCCTCTTCTCAGGTGACCTTCTGACTTCTGTGCCTTCCTCATGCCCGTGGGAGGGTAGGTGGGAGCTGTGAGCTCCTGTGATGGCAGATGTTGAAGTCCTGCGGGGAGACGCTCATTGACCACTAGTGACTCATGTCAGAAGAGGGTTTGTAATTTGACCTCTGAAGTACTGTGTAGTTCTTCCTAAACCTTCCCTTTCCGTACTTCTTAATAACCCTAAACTGAAGTTTAGTAAATGTTGATTAGCTATGAATCTTGTTGTTAGGAAGGAGGTGAATTTTGGCCCTTGGGTGAGGTCTGTAGAATCACCAAGGAAAGTCGGGGGGGGGGAGGAGCAGGAGTTTGGGTCTTTTCTGTCACTTTTGTCTTTTGAGTGAATTTATCTGCTGCTGATTATACGCTGGGATTCCAGAGAAGATCTCTGGTTTGCACATTGCTGCATCAACACTGCTCAGCGCCTCAGCTGCATCGTGCTCCCTCCTGGTGCCAGGTTTCCAGGAGGAGGATGGATAAGGACTTCATGCAACATTTGGACAAGGGATTAAGCAAGATCATTAAGAAAGAAATCTAGCAATCAATAACAATGTTGTTGTAGGCTCTGCCAGCCTACCCTGATATACTTCAGAATACTTTTAAAACCTCTTTTTCACCTGCACTGGTGCAATAGCCTTGTGCAGTGTTTTTCAGCTGTAGGAATAGTGGCCCAACCATGGCTCTTGTGGCCGACCCATCTCAAAGAGCCCTTGCTGCAGAGGAAATTGCAAGGAAAAGACTGGGGTCTCCAGAGCTGTGTGTCTGTCTTTTTCTCTGACCCCCAAGCTCTTGCTTTTGCTTTCTCAAACATAATTGCTTTCCCCTTCTGTTATGCTTCTATTGTTTGCTAGAGAAATGATGCCATTAAATCAACAGAGAATGGTGGGAAAATGCTTTGATATGAGGCCTTCAGAGGGGGGTGTGTGTGTGTGTCCTCTCTTAAAAAAAACAACACAACCCTCTGTGTTTCTGGCAGCTTCCTTTAATTTGTGTCTTGCCTGCGAGAAAGAAATCCATCTCCAAATATTTTTGGCAGTTAACCTCCTTTATTTGTATTGAAGTGGTACAAACTGCGGGGTGTTGTTCCAGGGCTGTTGTTCACCGTTATTGTGATAGTTAATCTCACTAGGACCTTGTATTTTCCCAGTTGCTGTTTTGAGAACGTGGTATCCCAGGCTTCTTTTTTCCACGGGAAAGACTGGTCCTGTGGCCGTGAGCTCTGGCAGGCACTCAGACAGTTGAGCACCCACTACTCTGTAATGCAGAGGGATGGAAATGTGCTCTCCTCTTGACATGGCCATGCTAACTGATGAACAAGGATAACGCAAAATCTGCCACAGTGTTTCGACCACAACCATGCTCCGTAACCCAAGAGCATAGGCAAGGACCTGAGCTGAGATGCAGGAACACGTGTTGCCACCTTTGTGGAGTAAAGGAGCATGAAGGCAGAGAAGAACAAGGTTGGACTAAGCAGGCAGCTGCAGGATGCTTCCTTGCACTGGGTTCAAGCAGTAGAGGCCCCTGTGTTTGTGTCATGTAGATGAGTTTTTTGCATGTTTCTTTTTCTTGAAAACAGCTGCTCTATTTGATCAGACGCCTCTTAGTAGCCCCTTCCTGGATATAGCTATGCTTTACATTAGATAGCAAACAACGGATGTACTTTAAGTTGTAGGTCAGGTGGTCACCAACCCCAACTCCCCCCCTGAAGTCACCCACATAGTGACAGAGAAGAGAGCAAAACTTCACAAGACATAAAAAAAACCCCAAAAAAACAACCACCAAAACAACAAAACAAAAAGCACAAACTAACAACAAACAAAACCAACCCTCCAATCTTAGCTGAAAACTGAAGGGGAAAAAAAAACAGCAGAAAGGACTGTGGGGAGAGAAGGGAATCAGTGGTGGCAGCTGTAGAGGAAATCATGTCTCTCTGTCACGCCACTGTAGGATTCAACTCTGGGGCTTGGCAGCAAACATGATTTCTGCTTTGTACGAATTGTGATTGTTTTCCTTCCCACTGGGAAGGGAGCTCACTAGACCCTGCCCTTGGGAATATTTACCTTAGAAAGAGTACCCTCTTTAACATCCTGCTCTGCCTGAATTGGTCCACATTTTTCTAGTTGACAGTTATCTTGATTTGATTTGTTCCTGACTTTTACCCCCTTGGCTACTGAGCTGATGTTTCTTTAGTTGCCTCCCTGATGTTTTCTTAGCTCAGTTCTGCACTAGCAGGAGTTACCATGTTACGCAAGTGATATGTGACCCGGTCTCCCACACACTGAGGATGCAGCACTTCTCAAGGTGACAGTCTGATCAACAGTCAGGTCCCAGCACAGTTTTTCATGGCACTTTGTGATGTGTCCCCATTTGCTGATGCTATGTGCATCACTAAGCACCTGAACACAGACCTGCAATCCATAGCCCAGTAAAGCTTTGGTGATCTTGTAGGTCTGATGGGCAGTCTGCTAACCTGGCATACTAGAAAGGGAAGAGATTCCAACTTCTTCACTCAGATGTCATCCAACAAATTTGTTTGGCAGTGTGACACCTTCAGTGACTCACCAGTTGCTCTACCATGGAAAGACTGAGACCCTTTGCGAAGCAAGACGTCGCTGTATTGCCCCTGAAGTTTCATGTCTACCCCCTGTATCGCAAAGAATAAAGCAATATGGCACTAAAATACAAGACTCCTGTATCATAAGGGGTTTTTACTGAGCAATTTTCATGTTTTGCTTTTTGTCTGTCTTCCTTTTTTTTTTTCTTTTTTTTTCTGAATTTTTCTTGGATGGTGTTCCCCACCTTCCACTGGAGGGAAGAGAAATCTGTTGTTTCCTCAGCTAACTGAAAAAAAGCTTTGTGTGCATTTTCTGCTGCTGTTTTGTTAAAGTTCAGAGTTTCTAGGGTAGAGCTGCCACTTCTCAATACGAGTCTTGTTCGGACTTCCAGAGCAGCCCACGCAGAGCTGCTTGGGTTCATCGGCACAGTTCACAGCCCCCAACCAACGAGGCACATTGTTTGCCTCTCTCCTTCCATGATTCATGCTTTGCAACAAAAATGAACTTAATGCTCCCAACGTGAGCGTGAAGCCAGACAGTACTGGATTTTAGGTACATCAATAGAAGCAGTCTGGGTGGGTTTGGGTTTTTTTCTTTCGTTCTTGTGAGCACTCATTATGTCTGAAAATCAGACAGCTTTGTGACAGTGGTCATAACTGTCTGACCCTTGTCTGGCTTAATAGGGAAACCAGGATAGGAGTTCTCCAGTTTTCTTATTTTGAAGGATTTTAGTGAGTCTCAGGTTTTTGAGTTTTGCCTTTTGTTTTATTTAATCTAGCAGTGATTCTCCAATGAGAAAATTCACTGATTAGCAGAAGCTTTGTGGGATGGGCGGTTGGTGGTGTTGGTTTATTTTTTTCTTATTGTCTTTCCTGAGCACATCTCATTTTCCTGTGGGGAGATTTCTTTTTCTACAAGTATTTATGATTTTTCTATGGAAAAAAATGGATGAGTTTCAATTGGACAACAATGAGCTGGGCTTCTTACTTTCTTCCAATGAAAAGCGAGAAGGAAAGTTGGCCGGTCATCACAGAAGTGGGGGAAGTAAAATCCTGGTTTCTGGTGATCTAAACCAAGCTGGTAAAATTCAGTCCACACGTGTCTGCTTTTTTTGTGTGTTCATTCCCTTGGGTGATTGCTCATGGGGTTTCAGTGTGTTGGGGATGCTTTTCAGGGGAGTGGCCTTCTGGGGTTCCACAGAGATGTTGCTGCTTCTTGGTGCTGTATTTGGGCGAGCTGTTTGTCATGTGCCCTTCCTTGCATTACCTCGCCCATGTGTGCCGAAGCTGGTGCTATCCAGAGCAGGGCAGAGGAGCAATAACCCCTGCAGAAGGTCCAAAGCATTGCTGCACCCTTTTCTTCACTGCTCCTCTGCAGGACTCTGAAGCTGGCGGAATGAGGAGTGTTGGCTTTCCTGGGGAAGGATCTGCTTTGCCGTGTTGGAAGCTGGCCCTGTGTAGGGGTCATCCAGCTGTTACAGCTGTCACCATCCACACATCTGTCTTTCCTCAGCTGAGGAGAATTGCCTTCTCTAGCTGTCATCCTGGGCAACTTTTCCCTCTTGCAAAGGCTGACTGTTACTGTAAGACTCCAAATTAGCTGAGGAGGCCTGGACTGGATCCTTCTGCTCTGCTGACAGCACTCACTATTCAGCAGCCTGAATGCTGTCTCTGTACCCCCTGTCCTTTTGCACACTCGTCAGCTGCCCTATTGATTCTATGCAGCAAAGAAAAAAAACCAAAAAAACACGCACACACACAAAAAAACCAAAACAGGGCAAGAAAGGAACTGCTTTCTGCTAAAGCAGCCCCTGAGGAATCCGAATGCTACTAGCCTGAGCTGGTCGGTGGGAAATGGGGGGTGAAAAGGCTGCTGTGGGATGTACTGCATGGAGATGGCAGTTTGGGGTGGCTGTGGGTACCTCAAGGAGCCCCTCTGCTTCTGAAGCCTGACACTTAAATGAACCAAAACTCTATTATCAGTTTCACTATCTTGGGACTTTCCATGATTTTTGAGGAAAAAACTTTGGTGTGTGACACAGGCTGCAGGTATTCACCAGGTGCCTCAATCTGTGCTGTTTGCCAGTAGTTTAGCTCAGTCTCTTCTAGGAGGACTGAAGCCAAAAGTCCCAGATCCTGCTTTTGGCAAGAGGATGGGAAATCTCCTAGCACTTTGGAATCTGAGGAAGGTTGGTTTAGGAGCGAGAACTGCAAGCTGGGACAAGGGAAAGCTAGCTTGTATTCCTCATCTGATGGAGAATACGCCTGTATCCTTGGACAAATGGCTTAATCTCTCTATGCCTTCTTTTCCTGTTAGCAAATGATACTTCTTATCTTTCACCTCTCATCGCAGTAGAGGAAAGAGTTTGTTTTCTAGTATGTATCTTGTTACAGTTTTTTATCCAGTGGCTGGGGCCCCTTTACCTTGATAAAAAAAAATAATTCAATTTAGATTAAATGATCTCATATAATCCTGCCCAGTGGTTACTAAGACACTTGAATGAAAGTTCATTCTGAGCCTCTATTTCCATTTCCTCATAACGCCAAGACATGAAGTAATTAGATATAGACATAGGTTGTTATTGTAGTGGGATGACAAAGATCAGTGGTTATGGGTAGGAATGGCTTTTATAATCTAGTTTAATGGTCATTTACCTTTCAATGACCTTGGTGTCAGGCAAAATTGGCAGCTTTCTCACAAGGAATGTGCTTCCTCAATGGGGGCTTTATAGGCTGCTGCGTTTTTTGCTCTAGCTTCGCATGAACTAGATAGACACTGCTGCAATTCAAGAGACTTTCTGTCTGCAAAGAAAGGCTACAGACTCCTGCCAAAAGAATCTCTTTTCAGTGCTGTCCTACTGCCACTGAATTGCTGTTGAAACAGATCAGTTGTGTTTCAAGCAATTCTCTGGTACTGCAACCAGAATTGCAACCTTCAGATAGAGTCTGCTGTGGTCGGAGGGCTGCCCAAGAGTTTCTGTAAAAAGGGTTGCATTATCCTGGAGTAAAAGGAGGGAGAGCATCTCTCATCATCCAGTTAAGTATATGCAAGAGGAGCTAATAGTTCTGGTTGTAACTCCACCCTCTTAAGTCCTTGTTACATTGGTAAAGACATTTATATTTCTATGCACTTTAAAGTTCAGTCCTTTCAGTGATCACTGTCCACTCACTGCAGATGCAAATCAGCCAAGTTTTCCATTGACTATGATTCTCCTCCACCTCTTTCTATCGTGTGTTGTGAAATCCCTGTGGATTTTATCCAGTGACTGATGTCTGTAGTCATGGAGAAGAGCATGATATGAGTTGTGCTGTGGTGTCTAACGGTACCTCATATCTGTGACATGCTTTGTAAGGAGATGGAGTAGGTCATATTTGGGGCTTGAGAGGTCTGGATTGGTGTGTCTTAATTTTTCTGGGCCAATCTTAACCTTAGAGGTAGTCTCCTGTTTACTATGAAGCAGGTTGAATTTTTGCAAGTGCTATGAAGGTATTTATTTGAGATGGTGCAGAAAGATCACTTGAATTACTTGGAAGTCCACAAAGAAGTGCTGTGAGGGTTGAGAAGAGCAGTGTAGCTGTGGAAGGAGGTTTCTCAAAAGCATCTCTGAGAATTGCACTACCATGTGATACAGGCTTCTCATTTCTGATCTCTCATCCTGCTGCTTACGGCCATTTGATTTTGCAAGCACATTCCTTGCTTCTGTAACTATTGCCCTGCAGAGCAAGCCTAGCTACGGGAATCATCTCCTTATGTGTTCTCAGTTCTAAAGTGCTAAGATAAGGAGAGCAAAACAGTGCAGCTTGGAGGGAGAGCCATTTGTTTCAGGCTGCTTTGGATAACCACTAAACTGTTTTTGCCATGAGCACGTTCCGTACATCACGACCACAGCAAGATAGGTCTTCAGCTGAGATCAAGCAGTGGTTTCCAGCATTCAGAGTCCTGAGATGGTTTGATGTACATGGGTCCACAACTGTTGGTAGTCCTATTGACCTGCTGGGACCTGCTGTGGTACTTGCATGGAGGATCTTATAGACCCTCATCATACGCATTCTTCTTCTCACATTCATCACTCTCCCATAAGTATTAGCTTGTTCTCTTTATATGAGAGAATGAATGGTCACATTCATTTCAATGGCAGCTTATTTTTGCAGATGCCTGATTTGGATTGGTAAAGTCCAGTTGGTATCAGAGAGATACTTGCATAGAAGCAGATGGTTTATATGCTGCTGCTTGTTGAAGAGGAGCAAAATGAGTCTCTCTTGAGTCCCTTTAGCTTGAATCTGTTGAAGTCTGACAGCATCTTTCCACTGACCTCTGTGACCCCAGGATCACGTCCTAAATGGGTTGCTTTGAGTCACTAGAAGCCTTAATTCAGCTTTGGTGGGCTGGAAAATGTAACTTACTGTATGGGCTGCACTATTCAGAAGCACTTAGCCCTGTGTGTGTGCTAGCTACGGATGCCTGGAAGAATAAAGTAATTTTCTGCAGTCGTGGGGGTGGAAGAGGGAATAGGAATGATACCCCCTTCCCTGCAAACCCACTACCATGGTAGATTAGGTTGGTTTGTTGGGATTTTTTTGTGCTGTTTCTTCTGATAGTCATCCTGACACATAAACATCCTGTCCACCAGGCCTGACCAGAAGGAACTGACTTCAGTTTAACCTTTCTGAAGTGGGCCAGTGCAGCAGATGAGTGATTAGAGCAATGCTGTGATTTACCCCAGTGGAGTTCCCTTAAACTTAGAAGAAGCAGGGTCCTTGAAGCTTGAGAGATGCCAGTTACGTGTGTGACACCAAATGCTCACAGTTTGTTGTTCGGTCATATCTGTGGCATCTGATACATTGTCAACAAATACTACCTGTTTCCTTACAGCTTACAAAAAAAAGCTGTTGTTTCTTGAAGTGATTCTTGCTTTCTCTGGGTCGCAGTGGGTCATAGGTGAGCAAAACAGCAGCCAGCAAAAACATTGCAGTTAACACAGCATGATACAGGCGTTTTCCGTGCCCTACTGGTCCTAAATCAGACCAGAACAGAATTAGTTGGGTGTAAAGGATATAAAACAAAGTGTGAAGAGTTACTAGTCGGTAGGTTCTTCTGGAGCCATTATTGATTGGTCTGGAGTTGTTAGGCTGTTTTACAGTCAAGCTAGTGAAGATTAATATCATTTGAGAGCAGTAGCATGTTTTTCAGTTAGTGGCTAGCAACATAAAACTTTACAGTGTAATTTATGCTTTATTTATCGATCTTCTAACACATATTGACCTGGTAAAGGATGACCTGGTGGCTAAAGATGGACGAGTAAGAGGTTCATGACTCGCTCCTGCTCTTACAAAAATGTTCTGTGTGACCTTGGAGGTGGCAGCACTTAAACTAGATATCCTTCGGATGCTTTGCACCATGAAACCAAAACATTAGCCCTTTTCCAGTTCACTGGTGTGAATTGTGGCTCACAGGGGTACCACGGGAAGACACGGCACGGAAATGCTATAAGTAAAGGGAACGGAGCATTGCTACAGTTAGTTATCCATGTGTCACGTTCCTTGGCCGTTTGCTGAGGAGTCATAGCCCAGTTTGCAGGCTGGCAGTGGCAAGCCCAAGCTTCACTGCCCATCTGCCCCATAGCTCCTTAGCATCGGGTAGTGAGGGAGCCTCCAAAGGGGAGGAACAGCCTTGGCTGTGTTTTCCATGCTTTTCCCACCACCGCTTCCTCTCTCCACATAATACTCTGTTATTTCCTCCCTGGAACAGGCTCCTGCTGCTAATTAGCCCATGATAAACTTCAGTGTGAACAAAAGCAAGCAATTAAATGCCTGTTGCTTCAGCATGAGCCCTGTCAGAGAAGTGATTTGTCGGTGGCAGAGCTGAGTAGCACCTCCTTAGAAGGAAAACAAACCTATTAGCCTGGCTTAGCCACTGGTCAGGGGGGTGGTGTGTCTGGGTCTCTTGTGGTGGCTATGCAGGGATGTCTGTGGTACAGCAGGTTTTCCTGAGGCTGTCTGAGATGCTGCTCCATCTTGGGTCTTCAGTTCCACGTGATACAATGATCTCTGAGATCACTATCCAAGAAAGATGGCTTGAGAAGTTGCTGAATTATTATTTTTATCTCTGTGTGTGGGTTTTGTCGACTCTTTCGAGGGAGACACAGATAAACATTTTCAAATTATTACAGAGAAATAAGGAGGAGGCTTGAACAGAGGAAGCAGAAAGCAGGGTCTGTGGTAGATCCCAATCTGAATATGTTTTGAATGATGTTTGCTGGAACTCAAGATGAAAGTATCAAGATCTTGCTAACTGCTTTTCGTGTAATCTCAGCCCTAATGCTCAAAATCCTTCCAGGCTTTCACCTCTTTAGCAAAATGTCCTGTCAGAAGAATAATAGGTATTTACGTGGGATTTTACTGATGTAAACAGACTAAGGGAAGTTGGAGGCTTTTTGGTTTTGGGACTCACTTTTTTCACAGCTAGAGGGAGGGTTCAAACTGGAAAATGAAATAATAATTGTTCTTCATCAGGAAAACACAAGGGATCTTGGAAAATACAGAATTAATGTCTGTTGTCTTTTTTACACACTGCCCAACTGCTTTGCCAACAGTTGTCTCTGTTGCTATTGCAGCTCTCGAGCAGCTGCTCACAGAACTTGAAGATTTTCTGAGGATACTGGACAAAGAGAACTTGAGCAGCACCGCTGTTGTGAAGAAGAGCTTCCTCTCTGACCTTCTGCGGGTCTACACCAAGTCCAGTGGTATGGGCAAGGAAAACCAAGGGCAGGGTAGTGGGCTGTCGTGGGAATTGCAACATTTCTTGGAGGCTGGTGGGAGTGGGAGACATGAAAATGAGAAGGAGAAAATGAAATGGAGATTATTTTTGCAGTGACCTCTTCATTGTTTATGTAAAATTACTATAGTTATGTGTCCAGCATTACAAGCAAAGGATTCCCAAGATTCCTGATCTTTTCTGTTTTCCTTATTAAACATTAAGTTTATTTAATCCACTTTGTAAGATACACAGGATGTACTGTTTGGCCAAGTTAATGTTTAAGTAGAAATTATAGCTTATGGAATTTCCTGGCTAGAAAGTATTTAATTTTTCTGCCTTTTATTATTGCTTGAGGTTTTTTTATGCATATTGCCCCTCAACCAACATGCTCTCCCCAAATGTAGTCAACAGAGACACTTTTTACATCTGCCTTTGTGGAAAAACTTAGCAACATGAAAGCAGCGGGTGAGTAAAGAGTTCACTCTTCTCTTTGGTTGCAGGTGGTGATGAGGAATATATTTATATGAACAAAGTGACCATCCATAAACAGCCAGGTGACCAGGAGAAACAAGACAAAGGTAGGGTGCTGAAGATTAATCACCGCATCACATCTAACAGGGTGATGAAGGCACAGACACTTAGAGCCTGGCTTTACTGGTTGAGGCCCCTCTGGCAGCTCCGAGGTCTGAGGCAGTCAAAGGTGTGGAAGGACTGCCATTTTCATAGCATTCCCTTAGAAATAGTGGTCTTTGCCAACACTGTGAGGTTATTCCTGGAAGTAGCACTTTGGAGGGCGTTATTTTGGGATAAAAATGTTGCCTTCTAAGGCTTGAAGCTCCAGCGCCTGAAGTATTTAAGGAAGCCCTCATGTTTCTTTTGGCCACAAAACAAGTCACTTCACCTCTTTGAGACCTTGAAAGTATGTGTTTTCTTTAGTGCGTTGCTCTGCAGTAGCCCAGAGGGTCTGTGTCGTCACAACCTTGCAAAGTAAGTTCCTGGGCACAACCTGCACCCTCACCTTCTGGACATCTCCTGGGGGATGCCAGAGTTCTGTGGTGTACAAGGCAAGAAATTAAATCTGGATACAATATTCATTTCCAATTTAGATTTCCCAGGTTTTGAATTTGTAACATGGCAAAGAACGTAATTGTCTAAAAATATTCTTGCTTTTTGAAGTTCATCACTAAAGCTGATTTTGATAATGCTTAGAGTGCTATTAATAGTTACACCCATCTTAATGCCCACTTAGTTGTAGGCTGACTGTGCCCCAGAGTTTCTGATCCAAATAGGTGAGACAAGAGGATGCATCAGTACAGCCCGCTGTTGATGTGTTGGTCCTGCAATAGTTGGGATAACTCCACTTCCAGAGTTTTTGGTTTTACTGTTTTGTGGTCTATTTGGTTGGGTTTTTTTGGCTTCTGCAGTTTTGGCAACCTGCAGTTGAATTTAGGTTAATTTCAAATACCCCTGAAGACAGGATGTCCTCCCAGATTACACAGCCCCAGCGTGATCTCCCGACAGAGCCCCTGGGTGATGCTGTAATGCTCTATAACTGCATTGCACAGCCTCCCGGTAGCTCCCAGTAGTTGAGCAGCGCTGAAAACATCTCTTTAGAACAATTCTCATTTGGTTGGGTAAAACAGGGCTTGCACTGATCCACCATACTGAAACATGGGGACAAATTTCAGTCAATTTATTTTTAGAGTTGGTTCTTTTATTTCAGACTTTTCCCTATCAAGGCCATGAGCCTACCCGCTCACTTGCTCCCTGTGGGACCTGGCACTTCTTTTTCTCTGTTTTCATCAACCTCCCTATTCCAAATAAAACTTCTGAGTTATGTGGAAATGCTGAAGTCAGTGAGACACATGCATGGGATCTTAGCCATAACTGCAGCTGGGTGTACAGCCCTGAGCCTGCCTCTGTAACTGGATGGAGAGATCTGTTGCCTGTCTGGTCAGCGATGGGACTTGCCGGTTCAGGTTTAGCAGATGGAGGAGGCCGTGGTGCTAGGTGGTGTGATATGGATTTCCCAGTGACTAGTCAGCTCCCTTTACCCCTTTTGTCTACTGCTGCTCTGTGCACTTCATTTCACCGAAAGCCTTTGATGGGATGTGGTGACCACACTCTTGTTGCTAAGGCCAGCAGGACCTCCCATGCCTTGCAGAGTTTCTTCACCACCATAGCTATGCTCAAGTGTGCTCTAGCAGCACAGAGTGAAATGCTTTCCAAAGCAATAATGTATCAGCTCCAAAAGTCCCCCTCCAAACCTGAAAATACTCTATTTCTGCAAAAAACACATTTCACTGCTCACTGTATCTACTTCCAGTTTCATCGGTAAGGCTTTAAGCTGAACAGGACACTGCTTTTGAGATACCTTTTTATGGCACAGTGATTGAATTCACTGCAGTGAGTGATGAAAACACCATTACTTACTTGAGAAACACAAGTTTCTTCTGTGCAAGTCCATGTGGCACTTCAGTGAGCCAAATGCCATCTCCTTATGGCAGTCAACCCAGAGGTGTCGAGGTGCAGGAGTCTGGGATGTGCAGTGCAGGGCTCCTGATGATGCACACTGTAGTCCTCTTAGCCCAAATGCCAGGAAACGCTCACTTTTACGAAGAACAAAGAGCACAGATAACTAGTAGTTAGTACAGATGTGAATTTTAGCAGGCTTTTGGATGTTTTTTCTTCATCGTTCCCTCTAAGTTCTCTCCAAATTCCAGGTTTTAGAGAGACATCTTTAGCAGAAGACACTTGTGAAATGTTAATGTTTGTCTAGGAAAAAGTACTTCTTCCCTCTCACCTCAGTAAGGAAACAGTCTGTGATTTGTGGTGCTGACATGTGTAGCAGAAGGAAGGGATATGTACAGCACAGGCTGTGTGGATTCTCTGTAAGGAAAGCATACATTAGGTTCCTGTTCCCATATGCTGGGCATAGCGATAGGTGCTCTCTGCAACCTCAGAGCAGAAAACTTCATAACATCTCCTAGGGGTCTTGTCAGGATGAAGGTTAAAGGTGTGGTTTTTCTTGCACAGAGCCTGAAAACCAAAGCTCTATCACATACTGCTCTGCTCCTCATCTGGAATATGTGAGCACGTGTCCATGAAGGTGGGCAGGTTTCCAGGAGGTTGAGGACCAAAGCCGTGGTCTCAGTCCTGTGCTCCAAGGTTGGTGGGAGGAGGAAGAACTGCTGGTACAGAAATCAAACAGCATTTTCCTGGCACAGTGAGGTTCAGTGGAATGATTGTTAGGTTTGCTGTGGAGTTTAGAACAGATGGCCACCACTTGTGAAGGGTTTGGGAGTGGTTTTTGCTGCTGGAATGATTCCTCTTCTGTGAAGCTGCATATGGGAGGTTCTGCTTGATGCAGGAGGATGTGAGTTGGCCTGTCTGTTATAGAGGCCCCTAAAAAGTTCCCTGTGTGGGCAGCTCTGAGTGCAGAGATAATCCCCTCTTGGGCAGTAGCCCTCGGGACTCTAGGAAATCTCAGTCTTGTTTCTGCTGTTTCCAAAAGTAGCAGTGACCTCAGAAGCTGGTGTTGATGGAAGCTGTGTGCCCCGAGAGTGCCATCTCATTGGTCCTTTACAGAAAAGGCCAACCTCCAACAGCAGCCTTTAGATAAGATTCTAGCAGTATAATCATGATCAGTCTGTGTCATAGGCTCACGCTTTACTCTGTCTGAACCTTACAAGACATCCAGCAGCCCTACTTGCAAGATGCAAACAGCTGCTTGGAGTTACTGTCTATTCATCCATGGATCTCTGTGTCCTGCTGACTTACTGAAGTTAGCCAGTGCTGATGGCCAAGAGACCTACATCACAGGCAGCAGTTTGTCACAAGAGATGTGTTTTATTCTCTTGTGACATCAGGCTAGGAGCTGGCTGCAGCCTGGCAGGGCAAAGCTGTTATCATGGCTTCTGAGCCTCAGACAAAGTGAACAAAGTGATGTGGTTTCCAGATTCTATTTTTGAAGCCCAGAAATATGCAGCAAAGTTCCTGCCCACATCTTCTGAGAGCAGTGCTCACTGTGCCCAAGGAATGTGGCTGGCACATCAGCAGGTGACTAAGGGAGTTGGAGCATCAACTTACTGCAGATTTTGGACCTATTCCCTCAATTTACTGGACTTGCAATATCTGGGTACCTTAGCCTCATTTCTCCCAAAGTATTTGGCAAGAGATGCTCTGTAGACAGGGACTTCACCTCTGCACAGTACAATGCTTTCAAAGTCCTTAATTTTTCAGCTATTTGTGCCTTGATCCCGCTTGTTCCTGAGCATTGCTGCATTGCATTATCTTGGAGGTCGTGGGATTTGGGCACTTGTTTGAGGCCACCCAGGAGTTCTGTGGTGGGGGAGGAAGAACTGAACACAAGTTTTCTGAGCCTTCAGTGTACCCTCCAGCTACTGAATCACTCTGCATTCAGCTGCTTGGAAAATATGACTTTCCAGAGGCAGACACAGATCTCCTGGAGCAGTTCTACTGCCATATGCCCTTTCATATGTTTGGCCTGGGCTGCCTAAAGAGCAACTCTTCCTTCAGCAGCAATTAAATTACTGTTCTTGGCTGGCTTTGATGAACCGTTGTGCAGCCCAGCTAGGCAGAAACCTTTGCAGTTCACTCTGGGAGCAGGGTGGTATTAGCTCCAGTTTTCTGGAAGGGCACAGAGGGGGGACAATCACTGATCTGTCTGCTTGCAGCATCAGGGATCAGAGCTAGCAAGGTCTAACGTGCTGTGGATTTCCAGATACTGTGTACTGTCTGCCCATGCTGCTTCTCAAGACCCTTTAAAGTTTCAGCAGTGGGTCTGGTATTCATAGTTTTCCCTCCAGAAGGAAAAACATGCCCTAAAAACAGAGGACAACTCTTTTGCTGGATTTACAAGTGCCATATTCCTGGGTATGGCCTGAAATGACATGGCCCTTCAATGCTGTCTGTAATTGTCACTCTGCTTCCTACTGAAATAGCACCTCGCTGTTCCTACACAGCCCTGGGTAGCAAGTGCTCTGCTGGGAAATGCCACATGTCATTGATATAATTGTGTTTATGGCTTGCAGTGCTGGATCAGAGAAACTCCTTGACCAATGGCGACTCAGGACTGCATTCATCCCCTCCTCAGAAGAGCCTGCCAGACCTCCCACCTCCAAAGGTATGTTTTGCAAATCCTTTGCTTTTTGCTGCTTAGTCCTTGGCCTGGGGATCTGAACCTCCTGAGGCTTTGCTTCTGTTACATACTGTGCAGCATGACTAAAGGAGAGACCTCTGCCCATGTATACTTAGTGAGGCAGATTGTCCTGGAGAGCTTTATTTTTTTTTTTTAAATAATAAAATATTCAACTAAGAGCGCTCCAGTGTAGGGATTTCTAGCTATACGTCTCATCTTTACAAGAGCTGCAGGTCAGGATGTGACTGGCACAGGCGCTGTGGCTGGCTGCTGGCCCAGGCAGGGTGGCCGTGGTCCGGGGCAGCTGGGCATCCAGAAACCCCTGTGGTTCCCAAAGTTGTGCACAGATGGAGCCAGCAGCTGTGGGAGCCTTGGGCTCCCCGTGCATGTGCAGGAGCACCATGCAAAACAGGCTGTGTCCCCTGCCAGGGAAACCTGCACCCATCGCCTGACAATCCAGGGCCAAAGAAAGAACTGAGGTTTTCAAAGAAACAAAGGTGATGATGACTCTCAACTATTGCTTTGGAAATCTCCAAGTTGTAAAGCAGCTGTGCCTGGGCTGCTGACATGAACTTAGAAAAGCCAGAAATCCTTCAGCTGTGGGGTGGTGGGGTGATCCCCAGGCACTGCCAGGTTCTGTCTCCCTTGTTGGCACAGTTTGGCCATTAGCAGAGATCAGGTTTGCTCGAAGCGCCTGGTGTTGTCTGTGTGTTGGGTGATGAGGACAGGTGTTGTTGCTGGTTGTACAGCCCACAGGTCTGCCAGGAGTTGTCCCTAGCACTGTAAATTTTTAAATTTTTTTTCTGCCGTGCAGCTATAAATTTAGCCAAGGTCTAGTTCAACAGCATCAGCTTTCAGTGGGATTTTGTGTCTGTGCCAGCAATGCAGCCTGACTGTCCTAGAGAGAGACAGGTCATCCCCGAGACCCCAGATGTTGCTGTTCAATAGCTGACCCAACGTGCGAATTGCTGTAGCTGGGATTTTGGGATGTGAAAGGAAGGGAGGGCAGGGAGTGTGCACTGGGGAGGAGGGGGAGGATAACAGGGTGGTGTATCCAGCAACCACAGAGGAAGATCTGTGCCTGTCCCAGGAGGCAGGACGTGGGGTTAGCCATAGGACTTCTGCCCAGGGGGCTGTGTGGCTCAGCTGGAGTTAGCTGGAGGAGCTGGGAAAACAAGGAGGTCAGATGGGATGCAACCGACAGACTCTCGGGTACAGTGCTTGGGAGCTGCTTGAGCCCTGGGGGGGCTCTGCTCACAGCTGGCTGGGGATATGGCACTGGAGCTGGAGTCGCCTGGGAGCAGCAACCAGATCAGAATCACTGGCTTTAGCTTTCTCAAAGCCAGAGCAGGTGATGGCTGTGGCAGGGAAGTGGGCAAGAGGTCAGCAGAGCAGTGGAATGAAGGCACGACCAGGGAAGCAGCAGCCAGGCGTCCCCGAGTCGTCTCTGCTAGTGCTTGGTTACAGCCCAGCTTTCTGATAAGGCAATCAGGAATTTAAATGAAGGAATTAGAAAAAAGCAGTCATGGATTTTAGCTAAGGAGGGTACCTGAGCCATCCGTCTTCTCCCAGGCCTGTGCTGGGGAGTACCTTCTCCCACCTGCTTACAACTGGAGCTAACCTCCATTGGATTAAAAGCAATCAAGTTCCTCCTTCCTGTGAGCATCTGAGTATCAGTGAGCTGTTGGCAGCAAAGATACCTGAGCATACTTCAAGGAGTGGGGCTGGGGAGAGCTTTAATGTGGTCCCAGTTAGTGTGTGGAAACTGCTGCTGCTGGAGAATGGATTTTCCCTGTCTGTTTGCCGCTCCTGGAGCGGGCAGGAGCTGTGGCCATCTGGGCAGTGGAAGAGGGAGCACAACCTCTTACACAGGCAGACAGGGAGGTTAGGAGAGGACGTCAGAATATAGATGTGTTTTAGCTCTGTGGAGTTCTGTGGTTTTGTGATGTTAAGGCACCCAGGGGTGTTCTCTACTTCTGCCTTTTGGGGCACAGGGGAAATTTGGTGATAAAGCTCTGCACAACATATTTTCCCCGGTATTCACTGACACCAGCAATGAATGGGCAGCCCAGCAGGGGTGGCCCAGCTGGATCCCACTAATTTACTTGGATTTGTCCAAAAGCAACCTTAAAACAAGGAGGCCTGCAGGCTGTGGCTCAGACATTGGTGACCTTACATCTGTGGTAGCCCTGGCAGCTCTGCCACTTTCTGCAGCTGTCTACTGAGAAAGTCACGTGGTGTGGATCTAGATGCCCAAGATGGTTTTATTTGCATGCTCCATTGTGCCATAATGCAACAGGCAAATGTTCTGCAAGGGCCAGCCTGGGGCAGATAACACAGTATATTCTCTTTCACTGAAGGCAGAGACAAAACAGCTCCACGCCTTGAGAGAAAGAGAAGAGAAAAATACATCTTCTGGGCCATCTGAGGTGCAGTCCTACCTAGCCCATTTTGGCTTCTATTGTCTGTAGGAAACAAAACAGAGCAACCCCTTTCCCCCTCCCTTTCCCTGACACTTGTGGGATGGTGTCTCACAAACCCACAGAATTTCTTTGTGTAGACAGTTTGTTTATGGTCATAGCACAATGTGAGCTGGCTACATGCAGGAGGCCACCACAGATGGTAATTGCAGACATATTGGCTGGCCAGGGAAGGGATTAAGCAGAGCTTTGGTGTGGCTGAGTTTGTTTTCATTTCCTTAATTTAACACATTAGGACAAGTTCCTAAACCTTTAAGTGTTTCGAAGCAAGTTTTTTTCCAGCAGCATGTCCTACGTGGCTCTGGAAAGCAAGCTCAGAGTCTGCTCACAGCATCTGGCAGATCCACGTGGGAAGGAGTTTTCATCCAAAACACTTGAGGCTTTTGTGAGGTTGGCAGAGCCACGGGCAGCTTGCCCATGTGGGAACAGAGATGGGTGATTTTGGCCAGTGTGGTTGGGGTACCCAGCTCCCACAGGCTCAGTGGCATCCCCTTTTGTGGGCAGCTGCTGGTTAGAAAAATCTTTCCCTTCAAAGATTCCTTTCTACTTCAGGATTAGCAGTATGGGTTGGTAGAAATATCCAGGGCAGGATGAGCAGCTTTGAATGTGCGTTTGATGATGCTGGCATGACCTGCAAAGGGACTGAACTTGCCTTAGACTGCTCTGCAGTGCTGGTGCCCAGCTGGCCCCTCTTCATGCCACTAGCAACAAGCACATGGGCTGGCATCAAAGACCGTGCGTGATCCATGACCTTCAGTGTGTCTCTGCAGAGAGAATCCTGCTTTAGCCCTGCACACACTGAACATCCTACTCAGGATTTGCACAGGTCTTGGTCAGAAGCCCATTGTCAGATGACCAGGGGTGGTTTGACCTGGGCAAGGAGAGGGGGATAATACTGTTGGGTCATGATGGGAGATGAGATGCCACGTATTTTGGGAAGAACGTAAGCTGTGTGTTCATCCTACTGCAATCTCCATCTCTGCTGTCTCACATTCAACAGCTATGTGAATTACTTGAAAAGTAAAAAGTTTTTCTTACCTTCCCTACTTTATTTATCTTTTTTTTACTTTTCACCCCCTTAAGTCTTGGTATTTCTAAAGGATCACAGCACTGTTTCTCCTGCCAGACCTTGCTTGTGTTTAGGGAGGGGTTTGGCAGGCACCACAGGGATTTTCCAGCACTTGGACCCTTTTCAAAGGCTTATTTTCCATCAGTGTTGTTTATCCATTTCCTTTTTTTTTTTTACTCAGAGAACAATTAAAGATTCCTGATATAGTTCCTAAAGCAGAGATTTTTAGCTATTGGCTTGCTGTCAGTCAGAGAGATGGAGACATGACTGGTGACCCCTCAGGCTACACTGTTCTGTGTAAAGCCAGGATTGCACCAAATGTCCACCTTTCTGGTTCCCTGTTAAGATAGCCAATAGCTCAGGGGATCATCCTGTTGCAGTGAACAGCTTGGGGTGGGGGTGGAGGGGTGATCAGTGCAGCCAAAGGATTACAGCTGCTGCTTTTGAGGAAGCCTATGAGTTGATCTTCCCAGGGCTTTCAGGAATATTAAAGAAAATAACATTTGTGGCACAATTACACAGTAGTTTCAAGTAACTCCTTTATATTTGAGTTGACTGTACACTGAAAACCCTCAGCAGCCTCTTTCTTCCCAGTCATCTGAACCACTTTACATGAACATCCTGGTGTACACATTTAAAAGATCTCACCCACTAGGTTCCCCATAGTTTTCAAGTATCTGTTTTTACCTTAAATCATGCTTCTTTTATTTATTTATGCTGCAGATTCCTGAAACAAAACAACCTCCAGTCCCCAAGATCGAATCCCCAGAGGGATATTATGAAGAGGCTGAGCCATATGATGTCTCTGTAAATGGTATATCACGGCTAATGCTTGGGGGGGTGAGGGTGTGTCATGTGGGTGGTGGAGAACTTGAGGTTTATGAGAATGAGTAAATGAAAGTGTGGACATTTCTTACAGTTTATGTGACAAATTTGCTTTCTGATGCCTGTCAATGTTTGATATTGTAGATCTAATGCTAGTTGTAAAGACAAGGGCACTGAATTACTCAATTTTTGACTTTTCCTATAGAAATAAGTACTATGCTTGGCTTAATGTAATACCACTGTAAAATATCATGAACCACTGTGGGTTTTCCTTGTCTTAATGGTTTTCTGGCAGATAGGCTCTAGTTAAACACAGGTTTTTATCCCAGAGCAAGTGATGAAGCTGTGGTGGCTTGTGTTCATGTCCTAGTGCTCTAATCATCCCTTTGGGACTCAAAATCCTTGACTTGATCTGTTAGAGGTGATAACTGTTTCTAACATCAGCTGTTTATTCAGCTCTGTCTCTCGTGGCAGCTTAACCATCTGTAAACTTGATTAAGAAGCCACTCCTCATGTGAGGGGACAATGTGTGGGCTCCCTCTGCACATGCTTGCTCACCACCTGGGTCAGCACCTCCCAGCAGTGTCCTCAGCAGTGCCACCAATACCTGTCACCTGTGGGCTCCCCACTCTTTCAGGAGGAGACTGCTGCACGCAGGCTGAGCTCTCATAGTCTCGCTCTTTAAGATGTATTCCTGCATCCTTCTTTTGGTGAACACCCTCCATGAGAGATTACTGTCCTCTGATCTGATAGCAGAGCTGATCTTGTCATCGCTTTATAATCCATTTAAGCCCAAATGAGACAGATTCTATGGCTCTGCTGCAGATGCAGATCTCTGCTTATCAGGCTGGACTGCAGCAGAGGGGGATTCAGTGACATGTGGGACAGAGGTGAGTGGGGAGAGATGAGGCAAACAAAGAGGTGAGAATGAAGGATAAAGAATTTGCATCTAAGTCCTTAGCTGTTGCATCTGAGCTGCTTATGAGAAAAGCTGAGTCCTCTCCAGCATCAATGTGCACCACTGGGTTTTGAAGCTCCCTGGCAGTGAAGCACCAGTGGTGCCACTGCTTAAATCGGCCCCGAGGGTTGATGTATCCGAACAGCCTTCGCTGCGTGCATGCCCCTTGCGCTCCTTGGCACCTCCTAGCACAGTGTGGGTCACTCTTCTCTTGAAGGCTTAGGAGTTACAGTGCTAAACCAAACAGGGAGATGTGGAAAGATCTCCGTTTCCCTGAACCATCCTGTTTTGGCCACAAATGCGTCACAGCGGCGCACGGGAAGATGGCAGCCAGCTCAGGTGGGGAAAGGTGCAGCCTTGTCGTGGCTGGGGTGAAACATGTCATTTGGTGTGGAGGAGAGGTCCTCCCAGATCTGCCACGTGGTCAGGTGCCAGCTCGGTGTTGCTGAAACGCTGTGGGATGTTTGGCTGTGGTGAGGGTTGTGATGTGCAGTGTACAGGGCGGTGAAGCCCTCGTGCAGCTGGGGCAGCACTGGTCACGGCAGTCTCGTCCAAGAGGGTTTCCAGCTGACCGCGCTGTAAGTTAAATGGGCATTTTTCCCTGCTGTGCATTGTGAAAGTGGATAATGTGCTAAGAGCCATGGCATGTAAAAGCATACACTGGGTTAGCTGGAGTATATATCCATGTGCTGGGTAACCCAGGTTTTTATCCAGGCAGCTCCATAAACTTGTGTTGTGTTCAGAGCCTTGGCTGGCAGGAGCAATAAGCACACGCCTAGCTTACACTGTTGCTTTTCCTTGGTAACCTGCTGCTCAAAGATGCAAATACACCCACCATCCACTGAAATCCAGGCCAGTCAGATGCCTGAGGAAATGAGAGATCTGAGCCCTGAAAAAAAGAGAGAGAAAAAAAAACATATGATGGGAGTGCTGTCAAAATGAAGTAGTTCTGGATGCTGATGGGGCAGCCTGTGGCTGCTACAAATAACTGCTTAACCAGTGGGCTCGGTGTTTTACAGAGCAGTGTCACAGCTGCAAGAGGAGATAGGAGCCTGTGAAGTGAGCAGAGATGGGTTATGCAAGTCCAGGCAGTCCCTCACTGCTGAGGTGTGTGGTGCCTTTGCCTCCTGTGACTGCTCCACCTGTGACTGTCCCCCCTCCAGGCCTTGGCAGGTTCCTCCTTTACACAAACTGCCTGGTGTGCTACAATGCTGATGGCTTTTAAGGCAGCTTGTATGAGAAGGAAGCAGCATCGTGTCACAGAGAAGCTTGATGCTTTTTTGGTAACATGCTGCTGATGCTCATTGCTAGCAACTGTCTTGAGACGTCGGTGTGACTGCTGCTGCTAAAGGGCAGTCCGGATGTGTGTGGGTTTGCTCTGGGGAAAGGTGAAAAAGCTTGACCCCAGTAACCTCCCAAGCCCTCTATGCTCACCACCCTCTCCCCACAAACTGGGCAGTGAAGGGGCCAGTGGTCTAGGTTGCTGCTGGTGGTGTTTCTGACAGAATTACAGCACGAGCCTTGGAAGACACCCATGCGTCTCCAAACAAACGGGTGTAGTGAAGTCAAACAAAAATAGGAACACCACTAAAATCAGTGGGTGCACTGCCAAGAAAGGACATCAAAGCAAGGTTCCAGAGGGGCTGAGGAGATAGAGGATACGTGCAGTATCAGGGCTGGGACTGTGAGGCACTGTAACAAACCATGAGTGAATTAATTAAAATGAAGCAGGCGAGAGAGACCGACGGGTCTCGGGGTCCCTCTTTCATCAGCAGGATTCCCGCCCCTCGGCTGGGGACGCCTCTGCCTTTCATTTCACAGCTCCTGCGAGTGCTGCTGCTTCCCTTTCCTCCTGGGCTGAAGTGTGTGGAAGCCTTATCGTTCTGCTCCGCGTTTGCATAACTGACGGCTGCGATAAGCAGCGGAGTGAAAACACGAGGGGCAGCCCAGCTGCCGGCTGAGCAATCATTATTCCAGCTCAAACAGCTCATCTGCCCTGGCTGATTTTAATTACGATGACGACGATTCTGTTTTAAAAGGGAATTGCCTTGTTTGAGATGTCGGCCCCATTTGAAGTCTCGGTGTACAACGTGCTCCTCTGCAGCAGGGATGGGGCAGCACTGGCCGAGGGGAGAGCGCGGGGCTGAGCAGGACTGACACCTTGTTCCCCACATTTGCTTATCTGTGGCTTTCTCTCTTTGTCTCCCTTTCTCTTTCCTTCTGACTGTGCAGGTCTTTTTGGTAGGCTTGCTGCGGCTGGACCCAGGCCAGGGTTGCAGGTTACTGAGGGCGTTATTTATGCCACAATAACAATGGGTATGGCATGCTTTCCAAACCTGAAGTGCCTTTCTTGTTTTTTATTTAAAAAAACAAACAAACCAAAAAAAAAAAAAAAAAAAAGACCACAACCAAAAACTAACCAACAAACCAGTAACTCTGTTTTAGCAAAGATGATCAGGTGCCTCGCCCTGGCATTGCCCATGCAATGCCTGAGGTGTAGCTACCTCTTCCTTCTCTCTGCCCGTTCTGGATATATGCAAGGTGGCTCTTTTTTTTTTTTTTTTTTTTTTTTTTTTTTTTTTTTTTTTGTTTATTTTATCTTTTTTTTTTTTTTTTTCTCTTTTTTGTGTACAAAAACAGAGGCACATCTCCAGCCTTATTTACCCGCGGTCTGTTCT